>CM031918.1:41088187-41233842 GCA_018703695.1 Prunus fruticosa | reverse complement strand
ATCGTTCAACGAGTTTTTACTCAAAAATTCCATCATCTCTTCATATGCCTCGGGGTTGTAACTCTACTCTAGGAATTTACTATCCACGCAGCCTCGCCCCAGCCCCATCCCCTTTCCCTCCTCCTCTCTAAAATATCTCCTCCCCTCTTAGTTTCTCTCTCTCTCTCTCTCTCTCTCTCTCTCTCTCTCTCTCTCTCTCTCTCTCTCTCTTACATATGGTTCGATCCAGTTATGCTAATACACCCATATTCCCACCACCAAGCCCCATACCCAGACTGCAAGTGGCTAGAAATTTCCGGGTGATTGGGAGGTGCGACGGGCAATCGGGAGGGGCAATCAGGAGGTGCGAATTTCCGGGCAATCGAGAGGTCTTTGTCGACCTTGAAAACCCAGGTGGTTGGGTCATCGTCAACCTTGAAAACTAAGCGACGTCGTCGTGAACCCATATGCCGAATCTGCCATACGTCTCCGACGACGCGCAGACTCTCCTCCTCAGATCTATTGGCTAGGGCTCTGGTATTGGTTGGGGCTAGGAGGAGAGGACTGAGGGAGAATGAGGTGGTGGGTGGTGGGTGGTGGGTGAGGAACAAAGGTGGGGATGTTGGAAGAGAAGGAGGAAGAAGAAGGATGGGTGGTGGAGATCCTGGGTTTGGATTTAGGGTTTGATGGGTGGAGAGAAGAAGGAAGAGGAAGAGGGATGAGTGGTGAAGATCTGGGTTTGGATTTAGATTTGACAATAGGGTTTTTTAAAATCAATATTATGTATTATTATTATTGATTTTAACAATATTATTGATTTTTTTAAAAATGACATGTATTTACCTAAATCCAAACCCAATAATACATGTATTTACAATCAATATTATGTATTATTGATTTTAACAATAGTTTCATTGATTTTGCCAATCCGACAATATTTTTAAAATCAATATTATTATTATTGTCATTTTAATTATGTTTTTTTTTATAAAAAAATAATTGATTTTAATTAACTTTAAAAATAAAGAATTTTTTAATATTATTTGTCCTATATTAGTCTCTTTCTAACTGCTGTTTGGTTATGAGGTGGGTCCCACGACCTCACGTCAGCATTTAACGTCCGAACTTTAACGGTCAATGTACCGGTGTAAATTGGTAATACTTTGAAATGTCGGGTATGAAATTGATTGAATTGAATCCTTGGGGCCCATTTCGATACTGACACTAAACCTACAGGGACTAAAGTGTAGTTAATCCTTTTAAAAACTCAATCTCTCTTGGGATTTTAGAAATCACGACTTTTAGATGGAATTTAAAGTTGGGATTTATGATCTCCAAATTCCATGTTTTTTCCCACGCGGAATTTCTAAATTCCTATGTTTTTTTATCCAAACACGGAAATTGGTTCATGTCAATTTAGAAATTCCGACTTTTGTCAAAATTCCAAGTTTATTTCCCTCATCCAAACCCACCACCGTAGGGAGAATGCTGAACCTGACCTGGACCTGGACGCAATATAAATGGGCGGAAACTCCCCACTTATCGTCTGATAAAAAAAAAACCCCACTTAAAGGCC
Source organism: Prunus fruticosa (assembly GCA_018703695.1). Lineage (NCBI taxonomy): Eukaryota > Viridiplantae > Streptophyta > Magnoliopsida > Rosales > Rosaceae > Prunus > Prunus fruticosa. The sequence continues at coordinate 41,232,287 of CM031918.1, read as the reverse complement.
AAATCAAATAGTAGCCTCAATGAAAGCTTAAACCCCAAAACCCACACCAGCTTCTCAGACTTCTCTGCCTCTCTCTCAACTGTCGCCGTATTTCTTCTTCTTTCACCTTCGAAAGGTTAGGGTTTCTTTCTCCTCTCTGTTGCATTTGTTTGGTTTCTGAGCTGAGACAAGGAAATTTCATTAACTATGGAATTTAAGATTTCTGAATTGGCTGAGTATTTGAAATGAGATTGTATGTCCCATTAAAGCTAAAACTTTGCGGAAGTAATTATATAAATACCCAAAATTGAAAGGAATTGATTACTCAAATATTTGGGCTTTGAAACTTGTAGGGGCTCTGAAGTCAGAAAAATGGGGGTATCTTCAAAGCAGAATAGAAAGGCTCGTGACGGTGACAGTGAGTTTGAGGATGATGACGATTTAAACAGTGACGAGCTAATGGTTAGTTTATATCTATATTCTGTTATTGGGTTTTGGTAATCATTCAGTTTTATTTCTGTGGTTGTGTTGTTAATTGATGATTTGTTATGCAGATGGAGCAGGAAGAGGAAGAAGAATCAGAAGATGAAGAGGATGAAGAAGAAGAAGATGGAGAAGAGGAAGAACAAGAGGGGGAGGAGGAAGAGGAAAATGGTGACGGGCAAGATGATAATAAAGATGCTGAGATAGAAGAACTTGAGAAAGAATACATGAGTCTTCGTCACCAGGAGCAGTAAGAGACTTCTGTTGACGAGCTTTTCGTTTTTGTTTTTACATATAAATTTGTTATGCGTAATTAGAATTAAGATACTGTTGAGTATATGATACTGTTGAGTATATTGATGTTCTGTCTCAAAGTTTCAAATTATATTAACGCTATAATATTTCATAAAATTGGATTTTCATTTAGCACCTAAATAACATGAAAGTGGGTTGAACATCAGGAACATGATGAGGAGATTTATTATTACGCTAAAGAAGCAATTAAATAAATTACATAGTCCGTGACAATCGCAATGGAAATTGAATACTAGTGCCCTGACAGTAACTATTTAATGTAGTTATTGTAAAAGGACAAACCAATAGGAACATGTATACATAAGCACATCCTAGTGAAAAAAGGTATGTAGCCCTGTGTCCAGGTTATATTCAGTGGTATGTGTATGCAAATTGTTGGTTCTTGATAAACAACACATATGTATATATCAGCTGACATATGAAGTTAATTTTTTCTTTCATTCCATGCAGAGATATTTTAAAGAATCTAAAGCGTCATAAAGATGAAGATCTTCTTAAAGGTCAAGCAGTGAAGAACCAAAAGGTGTGTTCTTTGCAAATAATGGCTCTTAATATCCACAAAATAGGTTTTATTTGTCAATGTGAAATTATTGTTCCTCATTTAATACTTCTTTCTATGCGTCACCTTAAAGTTGACAAAAGGATTTATATAGTGACTTATAATCTGATTGTTTTTTCTTCTTACCCTTGTTTCTATGCTGTTTGTCCTTTTGTCTGAAGGCTCTTTGGGACAAGACTCTTGAGTTTCGGTTCTTGCTTCAGAAGCGTTCTCAAGCTCAAATAGATTACCACAGGTCTGTTTCAACAGCTTTCCTTTTCCTGTTTTCCTAGCTTTTTGTCATGTTAAAATATTATGTTCATACCTGAGAGGTTATCTGCAGGAGCCAGTTAGGTCTTTATTTTGTGGTTCACATGAGGGTGTCAATGCAGCATATTCGGATCTAGTTAACTCATCAAAGAGAACTTTGGATTCTTTAGTGGAACTAGAAGAGGTATGGCCATCATTCAAAATTATAATGTCTGCCTGGTATTACTTGGTCTATGGTTACCTTCGTAGCTTGTAGTAATATGATAAGGAATTTGTACATAATTATGGTTTGCTAATTTTGCGACCTGTGTATGCTAACATTTATCACATCATCTTGTTACAGGCTTTACTTGAAAAGAACCCATCCATTGTTCAAGCAACAGATAGTATGTATAAACTACATTCATCATACTATTCTATTCATTTTTGAAATGCTAATTGGCCCTCTATCATTGTTGTGAATTAACTATCATTTTCTGCTTGAGAAAAAGTCCCAATATGTGAAAGGTTTTGCTATGCTTGGTGTATTCCGTCTTTGTGTTTGTAGTTTTTAATAACCATTTTGTTCCTCATAAAGAATGTTTAACTTATAAACATACTATTAGCTAAGATAGGGTTAGATCGTATAAAATCGAAATTTAGGGAAATGCTTCAAGTTTCCTCCCTTTTATATGCCTATGGGGTTCCAGAACTTTGAGAACTTCCCCTGCAATAGTTATTCACTACAATTCAGACTATAATTAGTTAGATTATGTTTGTACTAAGTTAGTTGCTACTAAGTGTGTCCGGGTGTCAATTGAGAGGAATGGAGTCCCAAGCTTGGTCCAAAATGCAAAGCATTGAGCTTGAGCTTGAACCAGTTCATTTCGAATAAAAATCTTGGCCCATCAGCTTCGGCCAACTGAACTGGAATAAAGTTTGCGCTGAGTTCTGATCGAGTTTGAGTTAGCCGAATATCAGATGGTTTTAGAGCCAATGGGTGTGAAATTCAGAGTGGTCCTGTTGGTATGAAATACAGCTGTAAATAACAAAAATTTAGACACGTAGTGATTTTGATTACAGCGTTCAAGGTAACATCAATACAATCACCTCTCTGAGGTAGGTATATGTTACAGTGGTCAAAAGCAAAATATACGCATAGAAACCAAATCAGATTGCACCATGTTTTGGTTGATCTGAGGGTAAATCAAGATCAGCCCGAATTTTAAATCTGGCCTAAAAAGTTAGCACAAATCCGTCCAGCTATATCCTATAAAGCTTAGTCCGATTAAGCCAAAAAAATCCGGCTTTTAATGTTACCTTAGTCTAATTGACTGTCCTAGTTTGTACTATTTTCACTTTCATTAACTTCATACTGCATGTGTACATTTGTTGATTGTCCTAATATGTTTCCTGTTCTTAAGGTAAATCTGGATGGGCAAAGCATTTAGAATCATCTGATAACATTGATGCTGATGGTGATGAGGATTGGCCACGGATTTCTCAGTTACTTTCAAGGTACTCGGATCATATTCTAGATATTTTGAGAAGAAGGATCTTACTCTACATATGCTCTTGTTGTATTGAACTTGATCTAAACTTGTGTAAAACTGAAGCCATTAAATTTTGAGTTCATGCAATACCTGACTGATCCATTTAGAGCAGAAAAAAAAAACTTGAAATTGTGTTCCCTGTTTTCTTTTTGAATTTCTATTAAATGGTATATTCAAGTATCTTATTCTTTTTTTCCTCTAACTCAATACTATAGTGTTTATAATTTTTGTTATTTTTTTATTAGGTAGTTGACAGTTAACACCTCATGATATTATGTTATGAAGCTTCTCTTAATTGTTACAGATGAGATGTACCGGACAATAGTATTTAAAGTTGGTTGATAATTTAAATTCCACTTTTAGAAGTGAAGTTAATTAGTATGTTTGCTTAAGGGCCGGCAAAGGACCATGAAATGCATTTATCTTAAAAATTCTATGCGGCATAATTATACTCATGGGAAATTCTATTAGCAAAAATTTTATACTTGCAGTAATGCTGCAACAACTTCCCTTGCATGATTTGTGGAAATTTGTTCTACTGTGTTCAACATTTCATTATTGTACGCATTAAAAGATTTTAATATACAGGTAACATGGCCTAAGACCTTTCATGTTGTATCTTGTAGAATAGCTACTTTTAGAAACAAATCAATAGACAAATGGCAGAGGAAGACACAAGTGACCACAGGTGCTGCTGCTATTAAAAGCAAGCTGCATGCTTTTAATCAGGTTTGGCCCTATGATTGAACTTTGTAACTAAGCCCTGACCTATGAGTGGACTTATAGCCATGCTTCACCAGATATTCAACAGGAATGAATTTTCCTTTCCAATTGCAGAATATCAGTGAACAAGTTGCTTCTTATATGAGAGATCCAAGCAGAATGGTTAAGCAGATGCAGATGAGGCAATCGGCAGTTGGTGTATTTGGCACTGTAAGATATTAAATCTTCCCTCTAAATTGAGTTCCCAAGGCTGCTTGGGCATGCTCGGACAGAATTGTGCTTCATTGATAGCATCATATAGATAGTTTTTTCTTACTTTTGTACATCTATTAATACCTGACATATGGATGGGCAGGTTCCTGAGGGGGAGAATACTCCAAAGGGAGAGGTAATTCTACTCTTCTGAATATAACTGGGTTCACTAATGCAATGCTAATTTGATGACCCATCTGTCGATTACTTTGCAATTTAATCTCCCATGAATTTTAAAGTTTTCCCATGTTGCAAATGAGGTACAAATCTATCATGTTTGGACAATTTTTGTGTTGTTTGGGGTGTTTTCTTCAATTTTCTTCGCATGGCCCCGGTGCTACTTCATGAGTTTGTTCCTTTGACTGCTATATATGAATGAACCATGCCACCTGTGTCTGTGACAGCTGGGAGTTTTCTAATACTCATCATGTGTCATTAGCTTTAATTATATCTTTTAATTAATATTTTGGTTTATTTCCCACTTTTATGTGCTTGTGAGGTTTGCTTTACTTTCCTCCTTGATATGTCATGAAAGTTATGTTCCTATTTGCACAAATTGATTAATTTTATTCATTTACTCTGATAGGAGACACAATGTGAATCTGGTGCAGAAGCTGATGGCGACCCTGAACTTTTGGATGACTCCGAGTTTTACCAGCAATTATTGAAAGAATTTTTTGAGACAATTGACCCAGCATCTTCTGGTAAACTTAGTTGATCCTGAACTCTATTATTTCAAGTTTCTATAGTAGAGTTCAAAATAGAGCACTCTGTCATAGTTGTTCCAGTTAATCAAGACCTATACTGCCAGCATATTATTTAATGATTCTGATTTTCCACTTTTTGGTTAATCGCAGAGACAGCCTTTTATTCTCTGAAAAAGTTGCATACTAAGAAGAGGAAGATTGTTGACAGACGAGCCTCTAAGAGTCGCAAGATAAGGTATCAGTATAGATTCTTTGCTTCCATATGTGACTGCTATGATGTTTTGGAATTCTTTTGCAGAATCTGTTATTAGGCCAGAATTAATGTTGAAGGTTCCTGCATTAATGAACATGTTTCTGCAGGTATAATGTTCATGAGAAGATCGTAAATTTCATGGCTCCGGCGCCAATGACCCTTCCAACTATGGTTCCTGACCTCAATAATTTGTTTGGGTTGAAGAACCAGAAATGAGCTTCTGTAGTATAGCGATAGGCCTTTGGATCCAGGCTCTGAAATTTTGTATTTGATTATATCAGTAGAAGATGTATTTGATGCTATGAAACGAATTGGTCTTAGGAAGACATTGGCTATATATAATTATATATGCAAAGACAAAAGTTTGGTGCTAATTTATATGAAGGAAGAAAGCCACTCTGTCGGTCAATTAACCAGCTGTTGAGTTGAGATGTACAAAAAATTCAGCCACGGCTTGTGGACTGTCGCTTCTTTCTTTGAGAGAGAGAAGACCGAGTGATTAGAGACAGAGTGACAAAGAAGCAAGCTGCGGTGATGAGCACCTTCCAGCCACGGAGGCCGCCGAATTTATTGCTGCCTGTGGTAGCCGCAATAGCGTGATCATCCTGCTCTTCTTCTTTGTCTGGAAAACACAGAAAATCCCAACAAATTAGAGGAAGCTTGTTTTTCAAATGAATATGGACTGGCCTGTGACGAGCATAGATGATTATCTGATCCTAACAACATAGATTTGTGATTCTAATTTAATTTGTTAGGGGTCTCATTTTTTATTATTTAGTTTATTTTAGAAACAGTTGGAGTAAGATCAAATGCGTCAATAAGCAACACACCTGTTGTATCTTCATCAGAGTCCTCATCATTGAACAAGTATTCTCCTGGGTGAATTTCACTAGAATATGCACGAAGGTGAATGGTTTTGCGTTGGGTACTCATCACAGTATTATGATTCTCTTCTTGTTCCTGCACAATCTGGATGCCTAACTCCTTTACTCGAAGGAAAGGTTGCGTAACAACTGAAACAACCACTCGATCGCCGCCTTCTAAGTGATCATCCTGAAACTTCCAGTGGCTTAACCATATCATGTCTTCTCCTTCACCTGGAATACCGTTGTGTGTTGGGCTATAGTACCACTTCAGACCCTTGCTCTTATTTCTGACTCTAGCCATCACATCCGCATTATATTTAAACCAACCATCAGATTGGGAGTAAAATTAAAGCTAGAACTCGCATAGACAGCGCAGATGACGGCGAAGATGACCAAGGCTTGAATTCTGTGTTTATCAGGTAAAGTCACAGTAAAAGATATGGAGGACCTTCTACTTTTATGGCTGAATCGGCCCGGAACCTCATTCCCGGCAAAAAATGTGCTGAAAATACCTTGTTCGTACACTCCCTATATATATGCAATGCAAATGACCATATTAGTAAACTCTTTCCTTTGATCATATGAGAGAGAGAGAGAGAGAGAGAGAGAGAGAGAGAGAGAGAGGCGCACCTGGACAGGACTTCGATCTATTGCACTACAGAATGGTTTTCGAATCCGAATGGGTGCCATGGATTCCAAGTTGCACAAGCCCAAGAGGTTGATCATATCTACGTCAACTCTTCCAATAGGTTCTACCTTGTAAGTATCCTCCCACTCAACCAGGTTGGGGTTCCCATTCGCACGGGTAGATGGCCAAATATGATGTGGAAAGTAATAATAGGCATGCTTATAGCGTGGAAAGTACTGATATGTTATTTTTTCCAATGATACGCAATGTTGGATATCCAAGTCATCTACTTCTGGTAAACCCACAAGCGATTTGAGCCTCTTACACATGGGAAAAGAGAGTTTATCGACTCTTGCAAAACCTTGGATGCAATTTGGTAGGACACAAATTGGATTATTCCCTACGTTTAGTCTTCGCAATGAGGATAAATTACTAAAATTCCTAGGAAAGTCATCATCCGAAAGATTGCAACCCCAAACACTTAAATATACTAAAGAGCATGGTAAAGAACTCAAGATACATGAACTTCTTCCTCGCCATAATTGAGTTATCGGAATTTCATCCATCTCAAGCACTTTCAGAAATTCCATGTTCCTTAACATCTCAACTGACAACTTATTAAGATTTGTGCAACCAGATATAATAAGTGTTTCAAGTGATTTTAGCAAAAACATGTTCTCTGGAAGTATCCTAAGATTTTTGCAATCCTTCATACTCAAGTAAACAAGTCTCTCAAGGTTCCCAATGGATTCATTGACATCAACCAGTCTTTCACAATCTACAAGAATCAATTTCTCTAGATTTGGGAAAAATGAAAAGTTGGTGAGTTCTGTAAGTGAATGAGAATGGCTGAGATCAAGGATCTTCAAAAATGAAAGACGCTGTGGGGGAAAAAATGAACAGAAGAAAAAATTGGGGGGAGTTAATTGTTGTAGATGTATATATTTTTTTATGAAACTAAAAGCCAAATGAAAGTGAAAATTGAAAAGCGTAGAGTAACATACTTTTGTTCCTTTGAAGACTTGCCTCAAGCTGCTATATTGCATTTCAAGAACAATCAGGCTCCCCAAAGGAAAATCTGTGGGTATAGAATCCAAAGGAAACTTATTCCAACACAACCATCTTAATCTTGTACAAAATTCTGCATAAGATCCGTCGAGTTGTACATGACTAAGATGGAGTAGTTTTAGTTCATGCATCCTTGCGAATGCATTGGCTTCCAAGACCATCTCCGTTGAGTTTATGTGACTGTTTCTAGGGAGCATGTGCATGTCGAGGACAAGGCCTTCAATTGAATCTGTACCCTACAGAAGAAAGGGGAAAAACATTTGAAAAATATTTACAAATGAAAAACATATATGTGTGCATATACGACCTTTTTCTTACATTCTTTTCTGTCAAGATATTGAAAGCATCCTTATGTTGCCATACTCTACTACGCTTCCAAGGCTTCTCTGATTCTAGGCAAACAATTTGTCTTCCCATTCCAAGGATCATGTCATGCATCTGCACCTTATCAAATTCATCAATTGTCACCAAACATCTATCGATGAGATTTTGAATGCCAACAATTGTATAGAAATCACATCCATCTAGTATGTTAACAATGTAGTCTTTGTCCTTTCCGATAAAGAAACAAGCAATGTGGAGGAATAAATTTCGGTCATGGTCATCTTGCAAAGAGTCATAGCTTACTCTTAGTTTATTTACTATTTCACCATTTGGAATGGCTTCTAACTTCTCCAGTGCACTTTTCCATACATCTATACTATCCCCCAAGTACATAGAAGAACCTAAAACTTTAAGAGCTAATGGAAGTCCTCCGCAATGACCCACTATTTTTTGCGAATATTCTATGTAACCTTCAAAGGGATGGTCCTGACCAAAAGCGTGCCAACTAAAAAGCTCCAATGATTCCTTGGAATTCAAAGTTTCAACTTCATGCACCTTAGTAACTTGATGAGCCCTTAACAATCTTGCATGCCTAGTTGTTATTATGATTTTACTTCCTGGATAAAACTGATCTTTCATCCGAAATACTGCATCTAATTGATCCCTATGATCCACATCGTCGAGAACAAGGAGAACCCTCTTAGAGCTTATTGCATCTTCAATCTCAGTTAATCCTTCACTAACATTGCTTATTTTCATTTTTCTCCCATTCAAAATATCAGAAAGAAGCTGTGTTTGTATTTGAACTAAGCCATTGGGTTGCTGAGAAACTTCTTTTATGTTTTCAAGGAAGCTGCTTCCTTCAAACCTTCCATAGTTTGAATTATAAACAGACTTTGCAATGGTTGTCTTCCCTATTCCGCTCATGCCATAAATTACAAGTATGCCAACATCATCTGATCCATCTTGTAACCATAAATTCAGTTCGTTGATTTGAGAATGCATTCCGATCATGATGTGGGGAACACTTAGGGGTCTACGCCTTAGTTTTTCTCCCATCACTTGAACAATCTTGTTGATAAACTTTGACTCGTGTCTGAAAAGTTGCAATCCAAATGAAAAAAGAATTCAAACATCCTTGCAATAGTACAATCCGTCTAATTAATTATTGGACTTCAACTCTATTGTGAGAAGTTTTAAAATACGCCTGTATTAAAGTAGAAATAATTATACTTAATTTTTTTATTTTTTTTATTTTAAGGATAGTAGAATATTCTTACTGTTAAGTTTATATTGAGGAAGATACATTTTAAAGTAAAACAAGCCATACGAAAATTCAGAAATATTATATGAAAATTCAAAAAAAGTAAGTCTATTTTCAGTATTTTAACTTTAGAAAGAGACTTATAGATAAAAGAAATTACCCATCAGCTTGATTTTGTAAGACCATCCCTGCCAGATCTGCAACCTCTGCAAGTGCCTCCCTCCATTCCTTCACTTTGTTCGACGGTTGGGTTTTTTGGTGTCTAGCGAATGCCTCCGCAAGACTTCCTTTCTGCTTCCGCAAGTCGGATGGATCCACGTCGTAGAAGACAGGTAAAACGACATGGTCAGCTGAGAGCCTCTTGCGTTCAAGGATCATGACGAGCTCGTCAAGGCACCATCTGGACGACGCGTAGTTTTTCGAAAACACAATAACATAAGTTCTTGAGTGTTTGATTGCTTTCTGCAGTTCGGGCTTGATACCTTCTCCTCTCTCGACTTCATCGTCATCTCGGAAAGTGCGAAATCCGGCTTTGACAAGGGCCGTGTAGAGGTGGTCAGTGAAAGTCTTGCGAGTGTCTTGGCCTCTGAAACTCAGGAACACGTGATAACGACAATATCGAGAAGTACTGGAAACAGAGGAGGTTTGTGGATCGGCTGCACTCACAAGTGCCATGGATGAGGTGTTGTGAACAAGTAAACTGCCTGGATGGATTGTATAAACGAGCAGCTTGTGAATGACCAAATGAAAGGATCATCCATCCATTGACTTAAAAAGCAATTATTTTGAGTCAAGCAAATGAAATCATTATGTGTTTTTTTTTTCTTTCTTTAAGATAAAGAAGGGAGAAAGTAACAAAAGCAATCCAACTAGTGGGAGCTTTAATTGTGTCTTTTAAAATGATAAATTCTAGGTACACACCTCTGCCTATTATCACTTCGATCCAAATTTTATGCTCCAATAAACTATGTGCTAGTTGCGATTTTGAAATTAAAATTAGTTCTCATGTTGTATGTATTATTCCTCGATTTGTTATGGGTTCCCTTGTTTGGGCCTTTGGTTTTCTTGTCTGAAACTCAGGAACACGTCATAATGAAAATATCGACAAGTATAAGAAGAGGAGGTTTTCCGAGCTGCTCGCACAAGTGCCATGGATGAGGTGTTGTGAACAAATAAACTGTCTGCGTGGAAAATAAATCTTCTATCAAGTTTTGAGGTTCCTATTCCTACTGTTGGAATTGGCTCAAATTTGATGGCACGTGATGTGTTTTGTTGTGGGCACCTACCTTGACTTTGTTGGCTTCACAAGTGCTTTCGGTGGAATTGTCTTTTGAATTATAAAATTATGTGCATGGGATATTGTGTTCCCTTGGCTCCATGGCCAGTACCCGAAAGCAAGACGGAAAAGAGGAGGAAATCATGGTGCCTAAACACTGTATAGTTTTAGACATTATTTCACAGGGGAGTCCAATTGGTTGGTGACATGTGTGCTACAACATTTGCGAAAAACTTTTGGGTTCTTTCTTTGTCCCTTCCAGCCGTCCACTTTTAGAAAGAATTGATTTCTTTGTCTTTGTTTAATAATTGATACATATTATAAAATAAAATAATTAGAGTATGGAATTACCACTGAAAATTGATAGTGGAATTAATTTTTTTTTTTGTGGTGTTTGCACAGTTGAAATTCCTCTCAAATAGAAACTCACTCACTAGCACTTAAATTTCTCTCTCCTTTTCTTTCTTCTCTCTTCTGATGGTGTACGTTACAAATAAACGAACAAGCCTATTTATAGGCGCTTCTGAAGTTTTCTCGTGAGTGTAGAGTGCATTGTAAGGATACTTCTGCCTAATTCCTGAGCGTACAGTGCACTTTGCTTCATATTTTCAACCATGTGGGCTCCACTATTTACAACAATCCAAGGAAGATTGCAATGCTGAATATCAAGATGTGGGCTCCACTATTTACTATTTACAACACTCCCCCTTGGAGACCACATATCCCTAAATTAGTTGCCTCATTAAAACCTTGCCTGGAAAAACCCAATGGGAAAAAACCAAAGCGAAGGAAAAAGAGTACAACTTTACTTGGGACATTAGAGTAATGTAAAGTGCGCTCATGTTGCCTCATTAAAACCTTGCTAGGAAAAACCCAGTGGGAAAAAACCCTAGTCGAAGGAAAAAGAGTACATCGTGCTTATGTCCTGTGTTAGAGGACACTTGAATGCTCCCCCTGATTTTGTATGCTCCAATTTGATTGTTTGCAGAGTTGTTGTAATCCGATGCCATGCACTAGCTTCTGGAATGTGCACTTGGGTAAAGATTTGGTGAAGAGATCTGCCAAGTTATCGCTTGAACGGATTTGTCTGACTTTGATTTCTTGATTCTTCTGAAGCTCATGCGTGTAGAAAAACTTTGGTGATATGTACTTGGTCCGGTCACCCTTGATGTACCCTCCTGTGATTTGAGCAATACAAGCTGCATTGTCTTCATTTAGAATGGTTGGAGTGTCCGTTGCTTAGGGCAAAGCACAGGTGCTTCGAATGTAATGAATCATTGATCTTAACCAAACGCATTCACGACTGGCTTCATGGAGGGCAAGTATTTCTGAGTGATTGGAAGATGTGGCTACCAACGTTTGCTTTGTTGAGCGCCATGAGATTGCAGTTCCTCCACATGTAAATACATACCCAGTTTGTGAGCGTCCTTGATGTGGATCAGAGAGATATCCTGATCAGCATACCCAATAATACTCGGGGCATTGGTCAATTCACTGGAATAGAATAAGCCCATGTCGGTCGTTCCACGAAGATATCGTAGAATACGTTTAACACCGGTCCAATGTCGACTTGTTGGAGCAGAGCTGTATCTTGCTAACAAATTTACTGAAAATACTATGTCAGGTCTGGTACATTGTGCTAAATACATTAAAGCACCTATTGCACTAAGATATGGTACTTCTGAACCAAGGACCATTTCATCATCCCCTTTTGGACGATATGGATCTTTCTTAGTGTGGAAGCCACCGAACGATCATCGGAGTGCTAAGTGGATGGGCTTTATCCATGCCAAACCTCTTTAATACTTTTTCAGGATAATTTGATTGATGCACCAAAATTCCATCAGCACTTGTGCTCAATCTGGAGGCTAAGACAATATTTTGTCTTTCCAAGATCTTTCATCTCAATTCGCGTTTGAGATAATCAGCAGTCTTTTGGAGCTCTTTAGGAGTTCCAATTAGATTCATATCATCAACATAGACTGCCACTATTGCAAATCCAGGTCTTATTTCTTAATAAACACACATGGGCAGCAGGATCATTTGTGTATCCTTCCTTCAGGAAATACTTGCTTAGACGATTATACCACATTCGCCCAGATTGTTTTAACCCATATAATGATCTTCTCAATTTGATTGAGAACATGGCCCGTGGTTTATTACCGGCTGCATCGGGCAGCTTAAGTCCTTCTAGGACTTTCATGTATATGTCTGTATCCAACTCTCCATACAGATATGCGGTAATGACATCCATAAGTCTCATTTCAAGTTTTTCTGAAACCGCTAAGTTTATCAAGTAACGGAACGTAATTGCGTCCATTACTGGGGAGTATGTTTCCACATAATCAATTCTAGGCCTTTGTGAAAAACCTTGCGCAACAAGTCGTGCTTTATACCTTGCAATCTTATTGTTCTCATTGCGCTTTCTTGTAAATACCCACTTGTAACCTAGGGGTTCACATTAAGTGGGGTTGGAACAATAGGTCCAAAAACACTCCTTTTTTCCAAAGAGTCTAATTCTGCCCTGGATTGCATCTTTCCATTTAGGCCAATCCTCTCTCTGTGTGCATTCATCAATGGAGCAAGGCTCAACATCATCAACTTTTATGATCTCAGGAGCCACTAAGAATGCAAATATATTATCGATGATTATCTCATTTCTGTTCCACAATTCATTAGTGGATGCATAATTTATGGAGATTTCTTGGCTTTCAGGTACAGCTACCACTTCAGGAGCACGTGTCTCATCAAGGACATTTTCCTTCTCAGGAAGTACCCGTCCCTCATGGGGGGAATTTGAAACATGAATTATGGGCTCTCTATTTATTTCATTTGCATTCATTTTGGCCATCAACTTCCTCTTTCGAGGAACTGAGTCCTTTGAGCCTAGTGGTCTGCCACGCTTCAAGCGTGCAACAGATGAGCCGGTTGCCTGCGCATTGCCTTCTTTATTATGAACATCAATCCTTGCAGGTGCATTTGCAGCTGGGATATGTGATTTCATCACTTTCGTTGCATCATTAAATGCATCTGGCATCTGATTCGCAATGCTTTGGAGGTGAACGATCCTTCTCACTTCGTTTTCGCATTGAGCGGTACGAGGATCGAGATGAAGCAAAATGGGTACATCCCATGATAATTCACGTCGTTCTTCATGAACGAGTTTGCCTTGTTCTTTAAGAACAGATTTTTCTCCCCCTAATAATGGAAAAATTGTCTCATCAAAATGACAATCCACGAATCGTGCCTAAAGATATCACCAGTCAGGGGCTCCAGATATTCTGATGATAGATGGTGAATCAAAGCCAACATAAATTCCCAATCTGCGTTGAGGGCCCATCTTAGTACGTTGTGGTGGTGCAATAGGCACATAAACCGCACAACCAAAAACTCTTAAATATGAAACATTTGGTTGATTACCCAACACAAGCTGTATTGGAGAATATTGATTGTTGGCGACGAGCCTCAACCGCACCAGAGATGCTGCATGTAAAATGGCATATCCCCAAGCAGAAACTGGCAACTTTGTTCTCATTAGCAATGTGCGTGCTATCAATTGAAGACGTTTAATCAAAGCTTCTGCCAAGCCATTTTGAGTATGAACATGGGGAACAGGATGTTCAATGTCAATGCCTAACGACATGCAGTAATCATCAAAAGTCTAGATGTAAATTCACCAGCATTATTCAGTCTAATTGACTTGATGGGATAATCTGGGAATTGGGCTCGTAATTTAATTATCTGAGCCAAGAGCCTAGCAAATGCCATATTCCGAGTGGACAAAAGGCAAACATGTGACCATCGGGTAGATGCATCCACCAAAACCATAAAGTACCGAAATGGTCCACATGGAGGATGAATAGGCCCATAAATGTCCCCTTGAATTCTCTGTAAAAATGATGGGGATTCAATATCAACCTTTGGTTGTGATGGTCTGATTACCAACTTCCCTTGTGAACAAGCTTGACAAAAGCTGTCATTTGATACCATAATATGTTTTGTCAATAAGGGATGTCCTTCAGAGTTGGTAATGATCCTACGCATCATGGTGGATCCAGGATGACCCAATCGGTCATGCCAAAGCTTGAAAGTATTTGAGTCAATGGACTTTTGATCCATGACACTATGTGCCTCAATTGTCCGTATGGTTGTATAGTACAACCCTGATGAGAGCGCACAAAGCTTTTCCAATATACGCTTCTGGGTATCATTGGAAGTAATACAAAGATATTCCATGTTTTTCTCATTCTTTGTTTCAACATGGTAACCATTCAAACGAATATCTTTGAAACTCAACAGATTTCTTCTGGAGTTAGATGAATACAAGGCATCTTGAATGGACAGTATTGTCCCATTTGGTAACATAACTTGGGCTATGCCTGAGCCTTCAATCAGATCTGTAGGTCCTGATATGGTTGTTACCTTTGCTTTTGTAAGCATCAATTTTGAGAAATACTTTCGATCTCGAAGGATTGTATGAGTAGTTGCACTGTCTGCAAGACAAATATCTTTGCTAGAGCTCTTGTTTTGGGGGCATCCATAATTTACATCCATGCCTTCAAATAAAATAAGTTGAATCAACAATCATTCAAAACATTGCCATTTTTATTGAAGGCAGAAGGAAAATAAACAGTGCTTCAGATAATACAAATGGTACATGAAGGAATTTAATCCAGTTTGGACTCATAAATTTCATTCCCCCTTTCAGTAACAAAATCGGAAACATCTAGATGCGTCTTGTCTAAACGACGCGATATTTCCGATGAGCCGTCTATGGCTGGCGGATCTGGTGCAACATAATTTGTCTCCACTTTCCTGTTTCTAAGTGAAGTTTGATAAAGATCCGCCAAGTGCCTCGGCGTACGACATGTACGCATCCAATGTCCCTTTGCAACACATCTGTAACAAGCTCTTTCATCATTTCTAGGCACATAGCTTGTTTGTGTTTTCCCCTTATTTCTGGGTGCATTTTTGCCATTCATGGGTGGATTGTTTCTTGGCCCCAAGCTGTATGAGTGAGCACCACGATCTTTTTTACTCCCTTGCCATCGGCCACGTTTGCCTCCTCGCCAACGTTTGTGGATACTGCCACGAGATGAGGTGGCATTCACTTCCCGAGATGCAACATTTATTTCAGGAAGTGGTGCTGAGCCTGTTGGGCGAGATTGGTGATTTTTCAACAAAAGCTCGTTGTTCTGCCAGCTAGCAAGAGGCAAGATACAAGTTCTGAGTACTTTATGAAACTACTATGCCTATATTGCTGTTGCAGGAAGCACATTTGAGGCATGAAATGTACTCAGAGTTTTTTCAGCATATCTTCCTCAGATATATTTTCACCACATAATTTCATAAAGGAGGTGATCCTGTGCATAGCTGAGTTGTATTCGGACACTGTCTTGAAGTCTTGAAATCTCAAGTGTGTCCATTCATATCTAGCTTTTGGGAGAGTCACCGTCTTCTGATGATTGTATCTCTCACACAAGGCTTTCCACAAGACCAATGGTTCATCAATCACCACATATTCGCTCTTCAGCGCTTCATGAATGTGGCGGCGAAGGAAAATCATGGCCTTCGCATTTTCCTCAGGTGATGCATCACTTCCATCTTCAATGGCTTTGCCAAGGCCATTAGCACACAGAGATGGATCTTGGCATCCAGGACCCATGATAGGTAATTGTCCCCAGAAAGCTCTAGGGCAGCGAATTCTAATTTAGCCAGATTTGCCATTTTCAAAAGAAGAATGAGATGCATTAGAATTCGCAATAATCTTCAGACTTAATATATTTTTGAACTTCATGCCAAAAATATTTTACTCAAAATTTCACTTTGGGATCTGGGACATTAAGCCATTTATTAATAGGAACTTCAGGCCCTATAATTGTTTGAGGAACTCCAGGCCCTTATTTTAGTTGGTTATAAAAATAAAGTGCTATAAATTTGCTGGTATGGACGATAAACCCGCACCATACTTTTTTTTGGTTACATTGGAGGAAAGAAACCCCACTGGGGTTCGATCCTGGGTGCCATGGGGGGAAGGGGGAATCCACCACCACTGTGGTGGGAACCCATTGGCACCCGCACCATACTTTGAATGAAAGTAAATGTGCAGTAAAGTAAATTCATAAAGTAAATTGCTTGCTGTATGGACGTTAATCCCGCACCATACTTTAAATAAAAGTAAATGTGCAGTAAAGTAAACGTGCGATAAAGTAAATGCATAAAGTATATTGCTTGCTGTATGGACGTTAATCCCGCACCATACTTTAAATAAAAGTAAATGTGCTGTAAAGTAAACGTGCTGGTATGGGCACTAATCCTGCTCCATACTTTTAATAAAAGAAATAAAAGGCAGTTGTGTGGACGATAAACCCGCTCCACACTTTAAATAAATACTGCCATATGGGTAATAAACCTACACCATACAGTAAATAAAATAAGTGTGGGAATAAAACCACCACTAAAAATATAGGAAGTACATATTATATTTTGTGGGCAATATAACTGCACCACTATATAGTAGATGGGTTTTAAGATCACACCATAATTTTATTATGATAATTTGTGTTACAACGCGATGGGTAATGAAAATTACACCACCATAAAACAACAGAATGGGGTATAAAACCGTGACATTCCAAATTATATTACAAAGAAATAAATTAAGCAAACATGGATGAAACAACACAAAAATTGTGAGAATACAAAAAAGAAAGTTTGCATGTCGTCGTAGTAGTAGAGTGAGAGGAGACATATGACGGAGAGGAGAAAGAGAAATAACCACATAGTGTTGAGCTGAGAAAATTTAACAGTGGAGAGACTATCGTGCTGATAACGTGTTATAAAATAAAATAATTAGAGTATGGAATTACCACTGAAAATTGACAGTGGAATTAAATCTTTTCTTTGTGGTGTTTGCACAGTTGAAATTCCTCTCAAATAGAAACTCACTCACTAGCACTTAAATTTCTCTCTCCTTTTCTTTCTTCTCTCTTTCTGATGGTGTACGTTACAAATGAACGAACAAGCCTATTTATAGGCGCTTCTGAAGTTTTCTCGTGAGTGTACAGTGCATTGTACAGGATACTTCTGCCTAATTCCGTGAGCGTACAGTGCACTTTGCTTCATATTTTCAACCATGTGGGCTCCACTATTTACAACAATCCAAGGAAGATTGCAATGCTGAATATCAAGATGTGGGCTCCACTATTTACTATTTACAACAATACAAGCGTTATTAAGAGAATTTGAACACAGGATTTAATGTGATATTTAATGCGCTGCAACACAATTATGTTCCCTCCATTTTTTTTTGAGGTCATCTCTTGTTTCTTTAATCTATTCAGCACACTAATTGATTATTATTATTATTACTAGCCCTTGGCACATGACAATTGATTTTCTTTTTTCTTTTTTATTTTATTTTTAGAATTAAGAAAAGATAACATGTGTAGCTATATTCTATAAAAGTACCTATATTCTAAAAAATATAAATTTACCATATTATCTTCATTTAATTAATAATGTCAATTCTTAATGTTTGAATTAACCAAGAGTATTTTTTAGTATTTTGAATATTTCACAATTCTCTGCCTTTTACTTAATATATATAGATTTTTTTTTTGCACTATTATATATAGGAATTTGTTAATTAATTATGTCGACTCCACGTTGGCAGATCTCACGCAATGTAACAGTTTACGGGGCCTCAAATTAATCTATATATATAAAGCAAAAGGCAGAGAATGGTGAAACATTCAAAATACCAGAAAATGCCCTTGGTTAATGCAAGCATTAAAAATTGAAATTATTAATTAAATGAGGATAATATGGTAAATTCACACTTTTTCATATTTAAAAAAATTAAAATTAAAAGAAAAATCAGATAATGGATCCTACTTTTATGAACACAACTACCCATTATCTTTTTTAATTCTAAAATAAATTTAAATTTTAAATAATAAAAAAAAAAGCCTCTCGCAGGCGCGGAAGCGCGTGGAGAGAGGCTAGTAGAAAATTAAGATAAGAACATAAAAATATGTACAGAAAACGGCAAGTCTTTGTTAGCTAGCCATATGTGCCATCAAGATCTTGATCACCATCCGAATAATGTTAAAATCCCCTTTGTAAATTAATCTATTGCATATTTCATATAATACTCGTGAGATTCTAGAACAAGTCAAAAAATGTCGAAGATAATTTCAATAATATGTATAGCTCAGTAATCAGTATATAATAAGCTCTTAAAACTAATGTTTGTCAAACCAAAATTATAATATTTTGATTAAAAAAAACAAATTAAAATTAAAATTTATATACAATTTCTAGGCACATATCCCATATGCATAGAAACCAAATCAGATTGGGCCATGTTTTGGTTGATATGAGGGTAGACCAAGATCAGCCTGAATTTCAAATCTGGCCTAAAAAGTCAGTCCAAAATCCTTCCAGCTTTATCATATTAAGCTTAGTCCGATTAAGCCAAACAAATCCGGCTTTTGGGCTACCTTAGTCTAATTGACTGTCCTAGTTTGTGCTATTTTCACTTTCCTCAACTTCATACTGCATGTGTACATTTATTGCTTGTCTTAATATGTTTCCTGTTCTTAAGGTAAATCTGCTCGGTCAAAGCATTCAGAATCATCTAATAACATTGATGCTGATGGTGATGAGGATTGGTCACGGATTTCTCAGTTGCTTTCAAGGTACTCGGATCATATTCTAGATAATTTGAGAAGAAGGATCATACTCTGCATATGCTCTTGTTTTATTGAACTCGATCTGAACTTGTGTAAAACTGAATATATTAAATTTTGAGTTCACGCAATACCTGGCTGATCCATTTAGAGCAGCAAAAAGAAACTTGAAATTCTTATCCCTGTTTTCTTTTGGAATTTCTATTAAATGGTAGATTCAAGTATCTTAGTTTTTTTTTTCTCTAACTCAATACTATAGTGTATATAATTTTTATATTTTTTTATTAGGTAATTGACAATTAATACCTCATTAACTGTTACAGATGAGATGTACCAAACAATAGTATTTAAAGTCGGTTGATATTTTGAATTCAACTTATGGAAGTGGAGTATATTAGTATGTTTGCTAAAAGACCATGAAATGCATTTATCTTCCTTAAAAATTCTACGGCGACATATGTATACACTGAGATGTAATTATACTTGTGTGAAATTCTACTATAAAAAATCTTATACTAGCAGTCATGCTGCGACAACTTCCCTTGCATGTTTTGTGGCATTTTGTTCTACTATGTTCAACATTTCATTATTGTGTGCATTAAAAGATTTTAATGCAATTCATTCTATGGGGGTAACTTTGTCTAACTAAGACCTTTCACGTTGTATCTTGTAGCATAGCTACTTTTAGAAACAAATCAATAGACAAATGGCAGAGGAAGACACAGGTGACCACAGGTGCTGCTGCTATTAAAAGCAAGCTGCATGCTTTTAATCAGGTTTGGCCCTATGATCGAACTTTGTAATCGACCTATGAGTAGACTTATAGCCATGCTTCGCCAGATATTCAATAGGAATGAATTTTCCTTTCCAATTGCAGAATATCAGTGAACAAGTTGCTTCTTATATGAGAGATCCAAGCAGAATGGTTAAGCAGATGCAGATGAGGCGATCGGCAATTGGTGTATTTGGCACTGTAAGATATTAAAACTTCCCTCTAAATTGAGTTCCCAAGGTTGCATGGGCATGCTCAGACAGAATTGTGCTTCATTTATAACATCATAACAAGATAGGTTTTTCTTAATTTTGTACATCTGGTAATTAATACCTGACATATGGATGAGCAGGTTCCTGAGGGGGAGAATACTCCAAAGGGAGAGGTAATCCTACTCTTCTGAATATAATTGGCTTCACTAATGCTATGCTAATTTGAGGACCCATCTGTAGATTACATCGCAATTTAATGTCCCATGGATTTTAAATTTTTCCCATGTCGCAAATGAGGTACACATCTATTGTGTTGGATGGGTGCCAGTTTATAAAATGTTTGAACAATTTTTGGGTTGTTTGGGGTGTTTTCTTCAATTTTCTTCACATGGCCCCAGTGCTACTTCATGAGTTTGTTCCCTTTGACTGCTATATACGAATGAACCATCCATCTGTATGTGTGAGGGCTGTTAGTTTTTTTAATACTCATCATGTGTCATTAGCCTTAGGCTTAGTTTGGTATTGCTTAACTTAAAAAATAAGCAGCTTAAAAAAAAAGTTTTGGAGATTTGGGTGTTTGGTAAAACAAAAATAAGCTGCTTATTTAATAAGTTGCTGTCATTCAAAGCTGAAAAACAGAAGCAGGTGGGGAGCTGCTTCTGAAAACTGCTGCGAGGAGAAGCATGCGGAGGTTTAAATGAAAATTTCAAATTGCCCATATTGCCCTTATTTGTTTCACCCAATTACATGTTATATCCTCATCATCCCGAGTTCGAACCTCCCAAGTGTCGTTCCTTTTTTATTTTCTGGATTGCTCGCCTCATCCTCTCCTCTCTCTGCAACTTGCTCCCCTTCCTCAATCCGTCAAAGCTACCATCTCAACCCAAAACCTCACCAACCCACCTCCCTATTTTACAGACCCAGAATATCATCCTCTCTCTGCAACTTTTTCCCTTCCTCAATCCCTCAAAGCTACCAACTCAACCCAAAACCCCACCAACCCAGCTTCCTATTTTACAAACCTAGAAGATCTCCTTCAGCACCCAGATTACCAACCAATTATCTCTACGGCAACAAAAAATTCAACACCCAGATTACCAACCAATTATCTCATTCAGCAAAAGAAAATCAAATCCCCAAGAGGTGGGCATGTAGAAGAAAAGACGAAGAAATTTATAAAATTAAAAAAAAGAGGGCGGGGGTTGCTGGGAAGGTAGAAGTAAAGAGGAAGAAATAAAAAAAAAACATGGGAAGGGAAGAAGTCTTGGAAGGAAGAAGAAAAGAGAAAGGAGGAGAAGAGGAAAGGTAAAAATGTTGAGAGATGGGGGGCCTGGGAAGGAAGAGGAAAAGAGGAAGAAAAGAAAAAAACTGGACGGGTGTCTTTATAACAAGAATTTGTATGAAATCACAACAAAAACAAGTTTTGTCTTGAAGATTTTGGATGAGGAAGATGACGAAAGAAAAAAACAGAGGAAGAAGAAAGGAGGAAGGAGAGAAGAGGGAGAGGAAAAAAAAAATTGGGGCCCCTGAAGGAAGAAGAAAAGAGAAAGCAGACGAGGGAGAAAGAAAAAAAAAGGGAATGGGGCCTGGAAAGGAAGAAGAAAGGAGGAAACAAAAGGGAGAAAAAAGTATACATTTTTTATTTCTTATGATAATTTTAGGTTTTTAAAAAAAATTCATCATGGTGCCCTTTATTGTCATTATACACTCTCACAGCACTTCTATAAAAAAGTTTACCAAACATTATAAGACTGCTTTTTATACTCACAGCACTTTTACAAATATAGATTACCAAACACTTTGCTGCTTCACTTCATAGCTGTTTATTTTCACAGGCACGGCAGAAGCAGTTTTTTTTAAAAGCACAGCAATACCAAACTAAGCCTTAATTGTATGTTTTAATTAATATTTTGCTTTGTTTGCATCAATTTCCTCCTTGATATGTCATGAACGTTAAGTTTCTATTTGCACAAATTGATTAATTTTATTCCTTTACTCTGTTAGGAGACACAATGTGATGCTGGTGCACAAGCTGATGGAGACCCAGAACTTTTAGACGACTCCGAGTTTTACCAGCAATTACTGAAAGAATTTTTTGAGACAATTGACCCAGCATCTTCTGGTAAAACTATTGGGGCATCCCATACTTCATACATGAATCTTTTAAATGTGCGCTTATATGGTTATACCCAATCTTTAAGAGTTCCTGTAGTTCAAAACAACAAATGCAATCAAATTGCATTGAAAAATTCTTGCATTTTCAATTGTTTAATGTTGTATCTCCCCAAGTGGTCAAAGTCAATAAGGTCACTGCATTTTCTCTGTTATGGTGGGTTTGGAACTTAGTCGATCGTCAATTCTATTATTCAAGTTGCTAGAACGTTCAAAATGGAGCGGTCTGGCATAGTTGTTTCCTGTTATTGCCAGCATATTATTTAATGATTCTGATTTTCCACTATTTGGTTATTGTTTACCCCGAAAAGGACCCGCTAGCCATTTGCATCGTGTTTGGCCGTGGAGTTTGCTTGTTGCGATTGCGAAGGCGTGCCACTGTTGGCAGTGAAAAACTCCAACAGACTGAAAATGGTAAGATTGGAAAATGCGCACCGATACTGACTTTAATCAATCGATTGTGGATTGGGTGGGGAACTGGCCCAATACAAGGTTTTTTTCTATGCCCCAATTAAGAGGACTTCAATATTCATCTAGTGCGAAAATGATAACTGACAGAAGTTGAAATTGAACGGTAATGGAAATGACAGAAGTTTTAGACAACTTGAAAGAAAAAGGAAATACATAAACAACACGGCCTGAAGATTTCTCTATTCAGACCTGGTACATAAAATTAAAGGGTAATGCTAGGCTTACCACATTTTTCATACCACATTCATACCACCTCTCTAATAGAGGTGGAGCCCACCAATACAATGGGGCCCACCTCTATTAGAGAGATGGTATAAATGTGGTATGAAAAATGTGGTAAGCCTAGCATTTTCCAAAATTAAAATGGAGATTGAAGATTTCTCTATTCAATCTTGTACAAGGAAATATCATACCAAGAGTTGGCAGAGCAAAATAAAGAAAATTCCTCAGGAGTTGTCAATTGGGAAATTCAGAGAATGAAAAAGGAAGGCTGTTTCAAGCTTTTGAGATGGGTTTATAGACATTGAGTCTGGTTTTTGTTGGTTGAGTTGTGTGTCTTTTGCTGATGATTTTTCCTTCAATTTATAGAGAATGGAGGTCGTTGAGTGGACCAACAGTAAATTTGAAGTACCCACTTGCCATTGGTTTTGGTGAGTGGTGATGTGATTAATTGCAAGTGGACAATATCGCTCAAATTAATATAGTAGTAAGTAGAGTATCGTTCCAACAGGGATCAAGTTAATCTATTAAATACTAGAGTGATTTATATCTAATTATATTTGAATTAAACGAAAAGAGAATTATGATGATTAAAATCTAATTAAGCAAGCAAAACAAATTGAGATTAAGGAAATAAAGTAGAAGATGAAAACAAAGATGATAAAGCACTAGGGCATCGATTTCACCTAGCTAATCCCACCCAAATCCTTCTAGCTTGCAAATTCTAATTACCTAACATGTTGATAATCGTTTTCCCTTACCTCACTAATACTCTCTTCCGAGTTATATTAGTTGTATTCCTTACAGTCAACCCACTCTATTCCTAGTTATGGATTTAGATAGCTAAGAACCCATTAAGATTTGCGGAAAACAATGAAGATTACACAAACCATAACCTAATCTTCCAGTCGGCTATGTAATTTATGGTACTTGTTACAAGAAGCTTTTTATTAGGAATCTCCTTCCAGTTTCAACCTAATTCTTCCAATCATGAAATTAGTGGCCAATTAATTGAAAGCATTAAGAACGGTAACAAGCACTCAACATGTATAGATAAATAAAATTAACAATATCAAAGAATTTGAGTATTCATAGCTAGGCTACATCGTAGCCCTAGTAAAAGAAATTAGTTCATGAAGGACTTATTGAGAATCTTGATAGTTGATGAAGACATGGCAGACACCGAATTCTCCAAGTAGAATGCCAAGGTTGCACAAGCTTTCTTCGTATTCTCCTTTGGATATTTCGGCTATGAATACGTAGGATGATGGATGATGGAGGATGATCGATGGGTAATTCCTCCCTGAACAATGACCTAAACTCCCTATTTATAATACTCCTACAAATCCTACATATCTAAGGTATAATTACAATTATTATAAAAGTAGGATTCCTTCTAATATAAGGTCTTCTTTATTTCTCCTTGTTTGACTTGATAAAACTTGAATCGTCTTGAATTAGGAAATTTGACAACATTCCTTGCGACAAAAGGAATGGCTTGGCTTCTTGACTTGATTAATCTCCAATCTTCATCTTCTTGCCCCTTTTTAGCACACTTTCTCATATTTTACAATTCCTTCACAAATCTCACAAAACTAATTAAAACAACCAATTTAATCCAAGGAAATTAACAAATAGATAAGTAAAGGAGGCATAAAATATATATAAAATATGGGCTTATCAAGTGGGTTGCTGAAAATACAAGTAAACCCAAAAAAGTTGCTAAGAGGCTTTGATGTGATTTGACAGAAGTTGTCACTGTTAGACTTAAAGAAATCCAAAGTATTAGTCCACTTGCCATTGATTGGTGAGTGACAGCTAAAAGTAGCTGACTAAAAGACAAAAAGAAATGTAGAGATAATGACCACCATCTCTATTTCTCTCTTTATTCATTCTTTAAGTCAACTTGCATATTATTTTATCATTCTTTCAACCTTGATGTAGACTTTTCACGTGTATGTTGGGCTTTGGCTTTGTTTTAATATTCTTCATCACAGAGAATATTAAATTGTTTCCATCTACCATATCTTCACTTTATTCTTCTCTGAATCCACTCACTGGTGATGAAGTCCCTCCATTGATAAAGTGAAACTTGATTTGCAGCCACTGAGTCCATAATTAGGCCCGAATTGCCACTGTTATCAGCTTTCGCTGCTGCTGGTATGCTTCTGATGTTTGATGTTGCGAGGATTCCACATTTATCCAAATGATCCCAAATTTGGATATGTTACAGTAGACGTTCTAATGCAAAACTTTCATGAAGAAAGATAATTCATTAGAGTATTGGAATTTGGCCCGAATTGGGCCCGAATTAGGCCCGAATTGCTGCTATGAGCTTTTTGCTGGCGATGTGCATCTGGTGTTTTCAGCTCTTAGGACTCCACATTTGTCCAAATAAACCCAAATTTGGATATGTTTCAGTAGACGTTCTAATGCAAAACTTTCATGAAGAAAGATAATTCATTAGAGCATTGGAATTAGGCCCGAATTGCTGCTATAAGCTTTTTGCTGGCGCTGTGCATCTGGTGTTTTCAGCTCTTAGGACTCCACATTTGTCCAAATAAACCCAAATTTGGATATGTTGCAGTAGACGTAGAGATGAACAACTTTCGAGAAGGATGAAACTTGATTTGAGCGCTGAATTTGAATTTTGAGCCCACTCCATCTGACTGCAGCAATGCATGTCTAGCCACATTTTGGTCATTTTGATGTCCATGGAAAATTATCTACCATTTTTAGGCAAAAATCCAATTTTTGGTACAAACAGTTATCCACAGAGGAAGAGGAAGATTGTGGACAGACGAGCCTCTAAGAGTCGCAAGATAAGGTATCAGTATAGGTTAATTCTTTGCTTCCCTATGTGGACCTGCTATGATTTGTTTTGGAAATTAATAAATATGATTTTGCAGGTATAATGTTCACGAGAAGATAGTAAATTTCATGGCTCCGGAGCCTATGACCCTTCCAACTATGGTTCCAGACCTCAATAATTTGTTTGGGTTGAAGAACCAGAAACGAGCTTCTGGATCCAGGCTCTGAAATTTTGTTTGTTATTTAAATGATTTGATATAATATTTAATCTAATCTATGTTGTCCTTGAAGAGCATCCTACCCATCAGCCAATGAATATGCAAGGCACTCCCCACAAGTCACGGCAGTCCGTAGCCATTCAAGTGTGATTGCTTCATTATCTCAATCAATCCCTATAATCTTGGAACTTCCTATTTTATGTTTTACCGTTTGTATAATTTACTCTGTTTATACTCATGTACAAAGTCAACTGTATAGCATATAAAAGAAATCCAATACAACCAGAATACTCATCGTGGGGTGTTCTTTTCTATTCTACTTCTTATTCTTCTCTAAACCCTAGTTATTTCTCTATATGGTATCAGGGCCTCGCAGAGGCTAGCAACCCCTTTTCGATCCTAATGACAAACTCTTCCTCTCCTATAAACTCTTCTTTTGTCTCTCAGACTACTTTTCAAAATACCATGCCCACCACACCATCTTCTATTCCAACTTCTTTCAATATCGCTCACTTGTTTACAACACCAATGGATCGTAATAATTTTCTCTGTTGGAAATCTCAGTTTGAAGATGTACTAGAATTACATGATCTGGAAGATGTGATTAAGACAGAAACCCATCCTCAGAAGAAACTTCCCGATGGTTCTCTCAATCCAGCCTATTCAAAAGACAAACTAGTCTTAAGTTGGATCAAGGCCACGGCTTCATCTTCTATTAAGACCCTTCTGATTCCATGTTCTACAGCATATGAGGCATGGGACGCTGCTTGAGAAACGACTTTACCCCTGTCCAAAACTTATATTCGTACCCTGCGAGATCAGATACGCACCCTCAAAAAGGATCCAAAAAGTCAGTTGCTGATTATTTGATCCACGCCAAGTCTCTCTTTGATTCTGCCACTGCGGCTGGCACCTCAATTTCTAATGGCGAACTTATTGATTATATACTCGATGGCCTAGGCCATGAATACAAAGAATTTACTACCTCCCTTCATCTTCGACCCTCTCTAACCTTTGATGAATTTTATGATTTGTTAATACAGGAAGAACAGTTGCTGAAGAGGATGTCTTCCCTCTCCTTATCACAAAGTGTAGCACTCACCTCTTAATCGCAGGACCAATGATCAGGCCACTCAGAACCGAGCCCAAGGCACCACTCACCACACCCATTCTCAAACCCGGTCTCAAAACTTTGGAAGAGGACGAGGTCGAGGTCGCGGTTGGCATAATGGAAGAAATTCAGGCCGTTCTCCTAACTGGAATTCCAACTACCATAATGGCGGGACCTTCACTCGCGACAACGGCTGGCAAAATAGTCGTGATCACCGTAGTCCTCAATTTCTAACAGATACTAGATCATCAATGCCTTCACATGATGGACGTCCACCACTGCTCCCAACACCACCATATCAACCTCCTTTTCAGTTTCAAGAAACCTGTTAGATGTGCAACCGGCAAGGCCACACTTCACGTGTATGTCCTGAATCGTGGTAATTACGCCTACATGGCAGAGTCCAACACCTCCAATATCCCTTCACCATCTGTTCCTACTAACACAAGTTGGTGTGTTGACTCCGGGGCAACCCATCATATGGTGTCCAGTCCTTCTCAACTCCCCTTTGTGAAGCCATATACAGGTAATGATTCCATTATTGTAGGTAATGGCACTCGTCTCAATAAGTCATATTGGTCAAACTAATATTGGTCCTTTGAAACTTACTAATGTTCTATGTGTTCCCGCTATCCAAAAGAATCTATTGTCTATACACCATTTTTCTAAGGATAATAATTGCTATTTTGAGATGCATGCTAATGGTTTTCATGTAAAGGACAATATGACGGGGAGGACATTACTCACTAGCAGTAGCTCTGGTGACTTGTACCATATTCAAGCAGATCCTACAATCTTAGGGAAGCTAGTCTTTTATGGTGAAAGGACTACCCAAGATATTTGGCATACAAGACTTGGCCATCCGTCTCATGATGTTTTTCGTATTTTACTTAATAAATTTCACTTGCCTGTTAGTGGTAAGGTTGATTCTAATAAGGCTTGTCATATTTGCCCTTTGGGAAAATCATGTAGACTTCCCTTTTCCAATCGCACTTTTTATGCTCATGAACCCCTTGCAGTACTTCATCTAGATTTATGGGGACCAGCCCCAGTCTCATCAAATTTTGGTTATCGTTATTATTTATCTATTGTTGATGAATACACTCGATTTGTGTGGTTTTATCCTTTAGCAAAGAAATCCGATGTGCTTACAACGTTTGTCTTCTTTAAAAGATTGGTGGAAAAACAACACAACCATTCTATTAAAACCATACAAATTGATGGTGGTGGTGAATTCACTAATCGTTTATTCCTTAATTTTCTTCATGAACACGGCATCACACATCACATTTCATGCCCTTACACACCAGAGCAAAATGGAATTGTTGAGCGTAAGCATAGACATATTGTTGAAATGGGACTTTGCCTGTTGTCCCAATCACACTTACCTTCGAGTTTTTGGCTCGAAGCTTTTTCCACTGCTGTCTTTCTTATCAACAGGTTACCAACTACACAACTTGGTCAAGTTTCACCCTATGAGAAGTTGTTCCAACGCCCACCTGACTACCGGTTTCTCAAGTCTTTTGGTTGTACATGTTTTCCACACTTAGTGCCATACAACAAGCATAAACTTTCCTCCAAGTCTATTAAGTGTATTTTTCTCGGGTACGACAATCACTACAAGGGGTACAAGTGCTTTGAACCAATCTCTAGGTGAGTGTATATTTCAAGGAATGTTACTTTTGATGAATCTGATTTTTCTTACACTAATATTCTATCCAAGTCCTCTCATGATTCCAGGTTAATACCTCTTGCACCCACGTTATTGGAGCCTCCTCATGTTCCTTTATCTCCAGCTCCCCCCAACTACTCCACCTCCTTCTAACCTTGCTACGGACAACCAGCTCTCACCACCAGCAACACCTCTTCCGCTCTCTACTCTGTCTTCATCTCCATCCGACCATCATCTTCATCAATCTGCAAGCACTTCCCCTCCTTCAATAGAAATCGAGTCATCTCCGACAACTCCAGCCACTACACCACCACCACGTGGGTTCCGCAGCCTTCATAATCTTGTCTACAACTCCACACGCCATCCTCTTCCCCATGCCTTAACTGCAACTCTTACGGATCCTCTCTCAATTGAGCCTACAAGTTATACTCAAGCCTCTAAATTCCCTCACTGGCAGGCAGCGATGCAAGAAGAATATACAGCCCTTATGAAGAACCAAACTTGGTCCCTCGTTCCTCCTACACCAACCATGAACGTCGTGGGCTGTAAATGGGTTTTCAAAGTCAAGCGAAAAGCCGATGGCACTATTGAAAGACACAAGGCACGCTTAGTTGCCAAGGGCTTTAATCAAATGGAGGGCCTTGACTATGATGAAACATTTAGTCCTGTTGTCAAGCCAGCTACTATTCGCACTATCTTAACTTTTGCTCTTTCCAGGAATTGGCCCTTGCAACAACTTGATGTTCGTAATGCCTTTCTGAATGGCATCTTACAGGAGGAGGTTTATATGAAGCAGCCCCCAGGTTTTGCTGACCCTTTTCGCTCCAAATATGTCTGCAAACTCCACAAGGCACTCTATGGCCTTAAACAGGCCCCCGTGCATGGTTTCATCGACTCCATTCTTTTTTAATTCATCAAGGATTCTTCCATAGTCAATCTGATGCTTCACTTTTATTCGTCATACAACCTCTCATACTCTTTATGTCCTTGTGTATGTTGATGACTTAATTGTAACAGGTAGTACTCTTCCTGCAGTTAACAAATTCATTGATGATTTATGTTCAACCTTTGATAGTCGCAGGCTGGGCGAGCTCAATTTTTTTCTTGGCATGGAAGTTTGTCGCACCAATGGCTCTCTATCAATCTCTCAAGCTCGCTATGCATCTGACCTTCTCACCAAATTTAATATGGCAGCATGTAAACCAAGTCCCACACCACTGCTCTCCTCCACCAGGCTCTCTGCAAATGATGGTGATCCGATCTCTGACCCCACACTATATCGCAGGCATGGTTGGGGGCCTCCAGGACCTCACTCTATCTCGTCCCGATATCGCTTTTGCCGTGAATCAAGTGTGCCAATTCATGCATCATCCATGTTCCACTCACCTCCAGGCTGTTAAAAGGATCTATCGCTACATTAAGGGCACTCTTGAGCATGGCCTTCTCTTTCGTGCTTCTCCTGACCTCACTTTGCGAGCCTTCTCCGACTCCCGTTGGGCCGGCTCCATTGATGACCGCCGCTCTACTACAGGGGCATGTGTTTTCCTTGGTCCTAATCTCCTCACTTGGACCGCTAAGAAACAATCTACCGTATCCCGCTCAAGCTCTGAAGCCGAGTATCGCGCACTTGCTACCACTCCAGTTGAGCTTCGTTGGTTTGGCTACTTGTTTCGTGAGTTGGGTATTCCTCTACGTTCGCCTCCATGTATCTTCGTCGACAACATATCTGCTCTCCACAAGGCAGCGAATCCCGTCTTCCATGCTCGTACCCGCCATATTGAAATTGACTATCATTTTGTTCGCGAGTTAATTTCCCAAGGTGTTCTTCAGACGCACTATGTTCCCTCTGCTTCTCAACTTGCCGATCTCTTCACCAAAAGCTTGTCTCGCGAACGGTTTACTCAACTTGCTACCAAGCTCAACCTCCACTTTGTTCCCTTTCGCTTGAGGGAGCGTGAAGAGCATCCTACCCATCAGCCAATGAATATGCAAGGCACTCCGCACAAGTCACGGCAGTCTGTAGCCATTCAAGAGAGAACTTGGTTCAATAGAATATGTATTTGATGCTATGAAACGATAATAGGTCTTGGGAAGACATTGGATATATATATAGTTGAGATGTACAAATAATTCAGCCACGGCTTTTTGACTGTTGCTTCTGCTCCGCGTGAGAGAGAAAGCGTGAGCTTGCAAGCTTCGGTGATGAGCACCTTCCAGCCATGGAGGCAGCTGCCGCGGTTATTACTGCCTGTGGGGGCTGCAATTGCGCGATCATCCTGTTGCTCTTCTTCATTGACTGAAAAACATATAAAATCCCAATTTAAATCAGAGAATGAAATATGGACTGACCTGGGAACACCGTAGATGATGAATATCCTATCCTAACAACACAGATTGTGATGCTAATTTAATTTATTAGGTGTCTTTTTATTTTTATTTTTATAATTTAGTTTATTTTTGAAATAGTTGGAGTAAAATCAACAAATGCGTCAATAAACAACACACCTCCTGTATCTTCATCATTGAACAAGTAATCTCCTGGTGGGTGACACCCCCATGGCCATGGATCAACAGGATAAATGGTGGTACTCATCATATTATGACTTTCTTGTTCCACCTGCACAAACTGGATCCCCAACTCCTTTACCTGAAAGCAATGTGCCATACATACTGAAACCACCACTTGATCGCCACCTTCTAAGTGCTCATCCTTAAACTTCCAGTGGCATAACCATATTATGTCTTCTCCTTCACCCTGGGATGCCGTAGAATGATGGCATATAGTACCACTTCAGACCCTTGCTCTTATTTCTGACTCTAGTAATGATATGCGTCTGAATAAAATGCGGATCAATATTAATACCCTTCCAATAATCGTAAGGAAAATCAGAGCCAGAACTCGCATAGGCAGCACAGACGATCAAGCCTTTAATTCTGTGATTATCAAGCAAAGGCACAGTAAAAGATATTGAGGACCCTCTACTTTTATGGCTGAATTGGCCTGGAACCTCATTCCCACCAAAAAATGTGCTGAATTTACCATCTTCGTACAGTCCCTATATATATGCAATAGAACTGACAACTTGGATATTGTAGATTGCATTTCCTGTGATCATTAGAGAGAGAGAGAGAGAGAGAGAGAGAGAGAGAGAGAGAGGCGCACCTGGACGGGACTCCAATCATCCTTTTCTGAAATATGTAATGGTTTGTGCATCCGAACGGGTGCCATTGATTCCAACAAGTTGCACAATCCCAAGAGGTTGATCATTTCTACATCAATTCCACCAATGGGTTCTACCTTGTACTGACCCTCCCACTCAACTAGGTTGGGGTTGTAACCCGAATGGGTATTTCCGCTTTTTAAGTACTGATATGTTACTTTTTCCAATGATATGCAATTTACCACAATCAAATCGCCTACTTCTGGTAACCCCACAAGCGATTTGAGCCTTGTACACGTGTGAAAAGAGAGTTCATCGAGCCTTGTTAAACCTCGGATGCAATTTGGCAGGCTACAAATTGGATTATTCCCTACGTTTAGTCTTCGCAATGAAGATAGATTACTAAAATCCCTGGGAAAGGTATCATCCGAAAGATTGCACCCCCAAACACTTAAATTTACTAAAGAGCATGGTAAAGAACTCCAGATACATGAACTTCTTCCTCGCCATAATTGAGTTATCGGGATTTCATCTATCTCAAGCACTTTCAGAGATTCCATGTTCCTTACCATCTCAATTGATAACTCATTAAGATTTGTGCAACCAGATATAATAAGTGTTTCAAGTGATTTTAGCATAAACATGTTCTCTGGAAGCATCCTAAGATTTTTGCAATCCTTCATACTCAAGTAAACAAGTCTCTCAAGATTCCCAATGGATCTATTGACATCAACCAGGCTTTCACAATCTATAAGAACCAATTTCTCTAGATTTGGGCAAAATGAGAAGTCGGTGGTTTCTGGAAGTGAATGAGAATGGCTGAGATCAAAGATCTTCAATGATGAAAGACGATGTGGGGGAAAAAATGAACATAAGAAAAAATTGTGGGGGGTTAATTGTTATAGATATATATATTTTTTTACGAAACTAAAAGCCAAATGAAAGTGAAAATTGAAAAGCGTAGAGTAACATACTTTTGTTCCTTTGAAGACTTGCGTCAAGCCGCTATATTGCATTTCAAGAACAATCAGGCTCCCCAAAGGAAAATCTGTGGGTATAGAATCGAAAGGAAACTTATTCCAACACAACCATCTTAATCTTGTACAAAATTCTGCATAAGATCCGTCAAGTTGTACATGACTAAGATGGAGTAGTTTTAATTCATGCATCCTTGCAAATGCATTGGTTTCCAAGACTATCTCCGTTGAGTTTATGTGACTGTTTCTAGGGAGCATGTGCATGTCGAGGACAAGGCCTTCAATTGAATCTGTACCCTACAGAAGAAAGGGAAAAACATTTGAAAAATATTTACAAATGAAAAACATATATGTGTGCATATACGACATTTTTCTTACATTCTTTTCTGTCAAGATATTGAAAGCATCCTTATGTTGCCACACTCTACTACGCTTCCAAGGCTTCTCTGATTCTAAGTGAACAATTTGTCTTCCCATTCCACGGATCATGTCATGCATCTGCACCTTCTTAACATCAATACTCACCAAACATCTATCGATGAGATTTTGAATGCCAACAATTGTATAGAAATCACATCCATCTAGTATGTTAACAATGTAGTCTTTGTCCTTTTCGATAAAGAAACAAGCAATGTGGAGGAATAAATTTCGGTCATGGTCATCTTGCAAAGAGTCGTAGCTTACTCTTAGTTTATTCATTATTTCATCATTTGGAATAACTTCTAACTTGTCCAATGCACTTTTCCATACATCTATACCTTCCCCCAACAGAGAAGAACCCAAAACTTTAAGAGCCAATGGAAGTCCTCTGCAATGATCCACAAACTTTTTCGAATATTCCATGTAACCTTCTATGGGATGGTCCTGGCCAAAAGCGTGCCAACTGAAGAGCTCCAATGATTCTTTGTAATGCAAAGTTTCAACTGCATGCACCTTAGTAACTTGATGAGCCTTTAACAATCTTGCACGCCTGGTTGTTATTATGATTTTACTTCCTGGACAAAATCGATCTTTCATCCGAAGTACTGCATCTAATTGGTCCATATGATCCACATCATCAAGAACAAGGAGAACCCTCTTAGAGCTTATTGCATCTTCAATCTTAGTTAATCCTTCACTAACATTGCTTATTTTCATTTTTCTCCCATTCAAAATATCAGAAAGAAGCTGTGTTTGTATTTGAACTAAGCCATTGGGTTGCTGTGAAATTTCTTTGATGTTTTCGAGGAAGCTGCTTCCTTCAAATCTTGTAAAGTTTGAATTATAAGAAAATTTCGCAATGGTTGTTTTCCCTATTCCACTCATCCCGTAGATCAGTAGTATGCCAACATTAGTTGATCCGTCTTGTAACCACTGATTAATGGTTTCCACTCGAGAATGCATTCCAATCATGTTGGGGGCAATACTTAAGGTTGTGCGACTTAGTTTGTCTCCAATCACGTTAACTATTTTTTTGATAAACTTTGACTCGTACCTAATAAACCGCAGTCAAAATGAAAGAGAGAATTCAAACATGTGTGATGTCATATAATTGTATATTATAAACTACCTTGTAAATAAGATCAAAAAGTTAAAACGTAGAAATAAGATATAACTAAAGTTCAACAAAAAGCACATGTTTGAATACAGACTAATAACCAGATAATGCACAATCATTCATCGTACTGTCTTTATCTATTGAAGTATATTTTCTATTGCAAGTTGGCCATAAGAGAGTTCTTTAAATACAATATTTACAAGTAAAAGAAGTCACTAGAAAAATTCATAATTAACGCACCCTAAAAAATAAAACAAGAAAAATTGAAAACTCCTATGTTTGGTATTTTAAAAAAAAAGAATAAGGAATGAAATTACCCATCAGCTTGATTTTGTAAGACCATCCCTGCCAGATCTGCAACCTCTGCAAGTGCGTCCTTCCATGCCTTCACCTTCTTCGGGGGTTGAGATTTTTGGTGTGTAGCAAATGCCCTTGCAAGACTTCCTGTCTGCTTCCGCACATGGGATGGATCCACGTCGTAGAAGACAGGTAAAACGACATAGTCAGGTGAGGTCCTCTTGCATTCAAGGATCATCACAAGCTCGTCAAGGCACCATCTGGACGACGCGTAGTCTTTCGAAAACACAATAACAGAAGTTCTTGAGTGTTTGATTGCTTTTTGGAGTTCGGGCTTAATATCTTCTCCTCTCTCCAGCTCATCGTCGTCTCGGAAAGTGCGAAATCCGGCATTGACCAAGGCTGTGAAGAGGTGGTCAGTGAAAGTCTTGCGAGTGTCTTCACCTCTGAAACTGAGGAACACGTGATAACGACAATATCGAGAAGTATTAGAAGAGGAGGTTTGTTGAGTTGCTCTCACAAGTGCCATGGATGAGGTGTGGTGAAGAAACAAACTGTCTGAATGGAAATAAATTATAAGGTTTTGGGGTTGCTACTTCCTTCCTGAATTGGGTAAACAAGCGCATCCATTCACTTAAAAAGCAATTATTTTGAGTTAAGCAAATGACTAAAACCAGCGCATCCAATTCCTTCCTGAATTGGGTGTGTTTTTTTTATTCTTTAAGATTAAAAGAAAAAGGAGAAAGTAACGAAAGCAATCCAACTAGTGGGAGCCTCTTTAACATAAAAGCACAACACGATTTGGAGACTTATCTGTCTTTTAAAAAGATATGGCCCCTGGAATAAAGTTTGCGCCGAATATCAGATGGTTTTGGAGCCTGTTGGGTGTGAAATTCAAAGTGGTCCTGTTGGTATGAAATACAGCTGTCCATAACAAAAATTTAGACACTTTAGTGATTTTGATTACAGCGTTCAAGGTAACATCAATATAATCACCTCTCTGAGGTAGGTATATGTTATAGTGGTCAAAAGCAAAATATACGAATAGAAACCAAATCAGATTGGACCAAGATCAGTCCGAATTTTAAATCTGGCCTTAAGAAGTCAGCCCCAAATCCGTCCAGCTATATCACATAAAGCTTAGTCCGATTAAGCCAAACAAATCCGGCTTTTATGTTACCTTAGTCTAATTGACTGTCCTAGTTTGTACTATTTTCACTTTCATTAACTTCATACTGCATGTGTACATTTGTTTCAGATTTCCTGTTCTTAAGGTAAATCTGGATAGGCAAAGCATTTAGAATCATCTGATAACATTGATGCTGATGGTGATGAGGTTGGCCACGGATTTCTCAGTTGCTTTCATGGTACTCGGATCATATTCTAGATATTTTGAGAAGAATCATACTCTACATATGCTCTTGTTGTATTGAACTTGATCTAAACTTGTGTAAAACTGAAGCTATTAAATTTTGAGTTTATGCAATACATGACTGATCCATTTAATTAGTATGTTTGCTTAAGGGGCCGACAAAGGACCGTGAAATGCATTTATCTTAAAAATTGTATGGCGACATAATGTATACGCTGAAATGAGATTATACTCATGGGATATTCTCTTAGCAAAAATATTATACTTGCAGTAATGCTACAACAACTTCCCATGCATGATATATGGCAATTTGTTCTACTGTGTTCAACATTTCATTATTGTTCGCATTAAAAGATTTTAATATACAGGTAACATGGCCTATGACCTTTCATGTTGTATCTTTTGGATGACTCCGAGTTTCTGGGCATAATGAATTTGGATTTGATTAAATTAATTGAGGAAATTTGTGGCTTAAAAGGTTGTCATAAAAAATACAAAGTACCTGCCTAATTGTAATGGGCCACATAATCAACGATTCCGTAAGGAATAAGAATGTAATTACAGTAAAACTAATTATGGAAACGTTATGGGCATCTAAGCAACTTTTTACCTAACCAGAGCAACAGTTGGGGGGTTGGTCAGAGAGTATAGTAAACTAGGGGCGAGGTTAAGATTTTGCAGTTTGACGCCAAGCTATGGGCAGTGCAGCCCGCAGAGACGAAGTCACGCAGAAGAGCAATTAAATAAAAATAAAAAAGCAGACCGTTTTATCTCACAGCGTTTCAGAGTAGTCAAGCGACCCTTCTCCCACGTACTTCCGTTTTGACACGCGCACACACACAATCGCTTCTTAAATTCCACGTACGTACGCTGTAAAACGCTACCAACTTTACTCTCTCTCCTCAGCCCCTTGTTTTGTTAATTTCGTTTTATTTTTAAATATAAATTATGCGATAATTAATTAGTTTTGTCTAATACGGAGGAGGAGATCAGAGATTAGCTGTTTTCACTCGAGGGATATATTAGGTAAGGGTCTGTAAATAACAAATATTATTTCTTCCATTCATTTGGAAAATTTACAACACATCTTCTACACGGCATAATGTCAAGTCTATATTCAATTGTATCACGAAATTACATAGAATTTTTGGATGACTCCGAGTTTTACCAGCAATTACTGAAAGAATTTTTTGAGACAATTGACCCAGCATCTTCTGGTAAACTTAGTTGATCCTGAACTCTATTATTTCAAGTTTCAGTTATTAATCAAGAACTATACTGCCAGCATATTATTTAATGATTCTGATTTTCCACTATTTGGTTAATCACAGAGACAGCCTTTTATTCTCTGAAAAAGTTGCATTCTAAGAAGAGGAAGATTGTTGACAGACGAGCCTCTAAGAGTCGCAAGATAAGGTATCAGTATAGATTCTTTGCTTCCGTATGTGACTGCTATGATGTTGTTCTGGAATTCTTTTGGAGAATCTGTTATTAGGCCAGAATTAATGTTGAAGGTTCCTGCATTAATGAATATGTTTTTGCAGGTATAATGTTCATGAGAAGATTGTAAATTTCATGGCTCCGGAGAGCCTATGACTCTTCCAACTATGGTTCCTGACCTCAATAATTTGTTTGGGTTGATGAACCAGAAACGAGCTTCTGTAGTATAGTGTATTTGGATCCAGGCTCTTAAATTTTGTATTTGATTATATCAGTAGAAGATGTATTTGATGCTATGAAACGAATTGGTCTTAGGAAGGCATTGACTATATATAATTATATATGCAAAGACAAAAGTTTGATGCTAATTTATATGAAGGAAGAAATCCACTTCTGTCGGGCAATTAACCAGCCGTTGAGTTGAGATGTTCAGCCACGGCTTGTGGACTGTCGCTTCTTTCTTTGAGAGAGAGAAGACCGAGTGATTAGAGAAAGAGTGATGAAGAAGCAAGCTGCGGTGATGAGCACCTTCCAGCCACGGAGGCCGCCGTATTTATTGCTGCCTGTGGTAGCTGCAATAGCGTGATCATCCTGCTCTTCTTCTTTGTCTGGAAAACACAGAAAATCCCAACAAATTAGAGGAAGCTTGTTTTTCAAATGAATATGGACTGGCCTGTGACGAGCGTAGATGATTATCCGATCCTAACAACATAGATTTGTGATTCTAATTTAATTTGTTAGCGGTCTCATTTTTTATTATTTAGTTTATTTTAGAAATAGTTGGAGTAAGATCAAATGCGTGAATAAGCAAAACACCTGTTGTATCTTCATCAGAGTCCTCATCATTGAACAAGTAATCTGCTACGTCAGCACACCTAGAATTTGCAGGAAGGTGAATGGTTTTGCGTTGGGTACTCATCATAGTATTATGCTTCTCTTCTTGTTCCTGCACAATCTGGATGCCTAACTCCTTTACTCGAAGGAAAGGTTGCGTAACAACTGAAACAACCACTCGATCGCCGCCTTCTAAGTGATCATCCTGAAACTTCCAGTGGCTTAACCATATCATGACTTCTCCTTGAAATGAAAGGTGAGAAATGGCATGAAAAATTCTAGGTACACACCATGCCATTGCCAGGAAACCTCTACCTATTATCACTTCGATCTTGCTGGATCCAAATTTTATGCTCCAATAAACTATGGGCTAGTTGCGATTTTGAATTTAAAATTAGTTGTATGTATTATTCCTCGATTTGTTATGGGTTCCCTTGTTTGGGCCTTTGGTTTTCTTGTTTGGGCTTTTGGCACCAAGAGGATGTTAAATTCATGGCTGCAGAGCCTACTGGCCCGCCCTTCCCTCCTATGGTTCCTGAGCTCAATAATTTGGTTGGGTTGAAGAACCAGAAACGAGCTTCTGTAGTATAGTGGGGATGCATGGTTCCGAGAAGAAGCACTGAAGCTGGGGCAGTCATGGATTTCACTCCTTTTGTATTTTTTATTCTAATGATTGTCCTTTTTTTTTTTTTTTAATTATTTAATTAATTTATATTTATTTATACTAATGGGGTGACGTTTATTTGATTTATGCTTTAATCTGTGTTTCAGTTTGTCTACATGTTACTTACTTTTGGCTAGTTAATCCTCCTAATTTTTTCAGAATATTTTTTTTGGTCGAAAGTAATGCTCCTAATATTAGGCCAAAAGATCATGTTTAATCATATCAAATTGATCCTTGATTGGTGATCCGAGTTTGAATGATTCCATTCCAACCTTAGAAATCATGAACTTTCACTTTCTTTCTTTTTTTTATAGCATCAACCTATAAAATATAGAGCCTTATGAGTTTTGTTGTACTTGATTAAGCCTCTTTTTTTAATTGCATAAACGAAAACCCAAGGCCTTTTAACAAAGTTATTTTCTCTCTCTTTTTGCTTGTGTTCAAGGCCGGGTTCGTGGAGAACAAAATAAAGGTTGTCTTAGACTGTTGCTCATGTTCTAAGTGCTAGATATCTTGGTTCATTTCTAGTATTTTTAGTTTTAAATGTAATTTTTATTGTGATTTAAATATCATGTTACAAGAATAATGGGCGGGTTGTAATTTTGTATTTTCAATCATTGTATCTAATTATATTTAGTGGATGTGCAATTTAAATTCTCAATTTATTTTACTATTAGCTTTAATTCTGCTTTGCTACTAGCTGAGTTAAATTCTCAACATTACCAACTTCCCTTTGGTAATGTTGATTGATTGCAAATAAAATCAGATGCAGGATAGGGTAATTATACACAGCTGTCTGGTTTTTGTATCATGCTACGTGCAATTTGGCCAATATGTGGAAGATTCTGCTATGCTCGGCGGCGTATTCCGTTTTCTTCCTTTTATATGACTATGGGGAACTTCCCCTGCAATAGTTATTCACTATAATTCAGAGTATATTTAGTCATATTATACGCTGGTACTAAGTTAGTTCCCCTGCATTGAGATTGAGCTTGAACTAGCTCAATTTTCAAATCTAAATATTTGCCTCTTCAGCTTTGGGTCAGTTGAACTGGAGTGAAGTTTGCGCTGAGTTCTGATCGAGTGTTCCGGTATGAAAATGTAGCTGTTTACAACCAAAATTTAGACACACTTTGTGATTTTGATTACAGCCTTCAAGGGTAACATCAATTTAAACATCACTCCAGAGGTTGGTATTTGTTACAGTGGTCTTGTTGATCTGAGGATAGACCAAAGATCAGCCCAAATTTCAAATCTAGCCTAAAATGTTTAGTTCAAAAACAACAAATGCAATCAAATTGCGTTTAAAAATTCTTGCATTTTCAATTGTTTATGATTGTATCTTCCCAAACTGGTTGAAGTCAATGTCACTGTATTGTCTTTGCATCAGTACATAAGTCATATTTTGGAAGCTCGGATCAGAAAACTTCCTAGATGAAAGTTATTCATCTGCTCGAGTACTACAGCTTGTAAAATTTTTTGAATTTTTTGAATTTTTCTGATGCCTCAAAGTTGGTCTACAACTTCTGTGTTCATCCATGGCTGGTAAGTTTCTGCAGATTCTGCTTCTACATTTGTTTTTAATTTCTGATGCTCAGATGATTATGCTTGCTTCACAAAATTTGCTCAAAATTATGTTGTTTATAACATATCCAAAATTGAAGATCATCCAACCATTGTAGTGTTCTCTACCTTCATTTTTCTGAAGCATGTTCATGAATTAACTTTGATGCCTTTGCTGCATGCTTGTTTTCTATGCTTGAAGCTTGAATTCCATTGCACTTCTCAAAACTGGTGAGTTGGGTACTGAATTTTGGAGGTTGAGCTTTCAATATAGGATTCTAGCTTGGTGATA
Source organism: Prunus fruticosa (assembly GCA_018703695.1). NCBI lineage: Eukaryota > Viridiplantae > Streptophyta > Magnoliopsida > Rosales > Rosaceae > Prunus > Prunus fruticosa. The sequence goes on along the minus strand of CM031918.1, from coordinate 41,191,321 downwards.
AACAAGACTCATACAAGCTTACTTTGGTAATGCATGCCAAGTGTTTACGAAAATGTCTTACAGGAGCTTGTGGGTTGTTCTTTGAACTTTCAAAATGTTTCTCTTGGAATCTAAGTTGCCAAGGGATTCAATCAACAGGAAGGATTTGATTACGAAGAAACGTTTAGCCCGGTAGTCAAACTGGCTACTATTCGCGCTATCTTGTCTCTGGCTATTTCTTATAACTGGTCTCTTTAGCAACTTGATGTTCGAAATGCCTTCTTGAATGGGTACCTGCGAGAAGAAGTGTACATGAAACAACCCCCTGGTTTTCATGATCCCTCACGTCCTAAGGTTGTGTGTCGGCTTCATAAGGCTCTTCATGGCCTTAAGCAGACTCCGAGCTTGGTTTCAACGACTTAGTACTTTTCTTCTTGCTTAAGGATTTGTTCACAACCACTCTGATGCCTCCCTCTTTATACGTCTCTCATCATCTTGCACCGTGTATGTTCTAGTATATGTGGATGACGTCATTGTCACTGACTCTGACCCACAAAGTGTCCACCGGTTTTTGGACTAGTTGTGTTCCACCTTCGACAGCCACCAAATGGGTGAGCTTAATTTTTTTCTTGGCAAGGAAATTAATCGGTTTCCTGATCATTTATTTTTCTCTCAAACTAGATATGCAGTTGATTTATTAAAACGGTTTAATATGACTGAATGCAAACCATGTCCTACACCGTTAGCTTCTGACACTCGACTATCTTTTCTGGATGGTGATCCCTTATTTGATCTGTCTACCTATCGGAGCATGGTGGGTGGCCTCCAATATCTTACTCTATCACGGCCTAATATTTCCTTTGCTGTCAATCAGGTGTGTAAGTTTATGCACAACCCTCGTTCTTCCCATCTTCAGGTTGTCAAGCGCATTTTTCGATATATTAAAGGTACGGTTGAGCAAGGGCTTGTTTTTCACAAGTCCATTGATTTTACTTTATGCAGCTTCTCTGATCCTGATTGGGCTAGTTCTGCGATGATCGGCGATCTACGACCACTGGTGCTTGTATCTTTTTCGGACCTAATCTTCTCACATGGACTGCCAAGAAACAGTCTCCTGTTTCTCGTTCTAGTACCTGAAGCATAATATCGTGCTCTTGCCAATACTACAGCTGAAATCCACTGGTTTGGTTTCCTGTTTCGTGAACTTGGTATTCCTCTTCGTTCTGCACCTTGTATCTATGTTGACAATCTTTCCGCCATCTATATGGCTGCCAATCCTATTTTCCATGCTCGCACTCACCATATGGAGATCGACTATCACTTTGTTCGAGAATTAGTTGCTTGGAAGGCTCTTCATACCTTCTATGTTCCTTCCTCCCATCAAATTGTTGACATCTTCACCAAAGGCCTTAGTCGTGATCGGTTCTCAATTCTTAAATCCAAGCTCAATCTTCACATTACTCCGTTACGCTTGAGGGGGGTAAAGAGAATATCACTCTAGCAGATCCCATCCAATCCGTTTCAACAAATTCCATCCCTTCCATCAGTCCCATGAAATCAGCCGATCCCAATCCATCAACCTTAGAAGACACCTCATCACAAGCACAACATTCTGTCAACCAGATTTAGTTATCAATTACTCTGGAATACATGCAATTGATTGTACTTACCTTATATTCCTAAGTTTCTGTAAATAGACTTGTAAAAGTCTAACCCATGCACCAATATATGTACTGACTGAAAAATACAGAGCACATCATCGGAATTGTGCCAATTGCTCTTATTTTCCCTCTCATCTCATTCTTCTCCCTCTCTTGAGTTCGTTTTCTTATAAATTTTCCACTCCAAAAAAAAAAAACAATGGGGACGTAAATTGAAAGTATGATACAAGTTTGTGGGCTAATTCGGCATTTAACTATTAAAATAATCCCCCAGAACAAATGGGTCAATAAAAATATAGAAAAGTTGATATAGATCCAATTTCTCATCTAGAAGTTGGGTTTAATCCTGAATTTGGTGACTTTGATACAAGTCCTTTGACTTTTGTGCCACATAGGATTACATTCCTTTTTTAATATTGTCTGATGTAATCTTTTTATTTTATATATTTAAAATAATTTTTTGTTCCAATATTGCCCATTATCTTAGATTACTTACCTTAATGAGATAAAACATAAAACGTAAGGAATAATGAAGTTATTAATTGTAAGCAAATTTTATGGTGGTTTTATAATAAATTACTAAATTTATGGTAAGTAAAGCACCTAATTAGGAAGACCTTTTTTTTTCTTTTTTAAATGTTGGACATTGACATATATATAGGTTTTCTAGGTTTTTAACACTCCATTATTTCTTTCTTTTCTAGCCAACCGAGTTCCTCCCCTATCCGCACACCACACTGCCTTCTTCAATCCTTTCCAACAACTATATCATACAGAAATAAACTACAACTACCGCGGAGAAAACCAGTCGTCTTCTCTCAGTCCGCCACTCCCTGTGTTTTTAACTCTCCTAAAGAAACCTAGGAACCCTATATATATGTCTTCTTCTGTCCGCCACTCCATTATCTTAGATTACTTACCTTATGGTGGTTTTTTATGTACCGGAGATATATGTAGCATATATTGTCCGACTTATGTTTTTATGCACCTAAGTTATAGGTAATTTAATATTCTCCTTGTTTATTTTTCCACCTTACATTTAGGTAAGATGTTTTGTGGTTTGTTCAGCCTATGATGTAGATATATTATCCTATGGTATAGATATATTGTCCTATTGTCCATTGCATAGGTATAATATGTCATACTATCTATTGCCTATTGCATAGGTATATATATGTTTTTTCCTATTTTTGACAATGTATAATAGTATTTTATCTACCTCTTTTTTAGGTAACATACAATTTTATTTTGTCTATTTTTTTATCTGACTTATAGGTAGTCTTCTAATTTATGTTCCTAACTTATAGGTAACATGATTTATCACTAAGTATTTTTCGTTAGTAATAATAATATTATTTACCTGGATGTCAGGTATATAATCTAATGTGGGTGCTTGTCTATCGATTGGTATAATTTGTGGGTCTTTACTTTGTATTGATTAAATTGTATTTTATTCATATATTAGGAATATTATCAAGGAAAGAATTCAAAATTTAAATTATGGAATTCAATTACAAGAAAATAATGTATTAAATTTAGATTTTCAATGTGTTTTCCTTATTTACCTCAAAGGGTAAAATTGACACAACAAAAAAAGTAATAAATGTCAAAGGACCTACATCTAAAACTAAAACCGCGAGGACTAAACCCAATTATAGCTAATCGTTTTGGACCTAGATCTAAGAAGCCCATAAAAATATCTCCAAAGAAGATGCAGTTGATGCTACGAAATGAAATAGGTCTTAGGAAGACATTGGATGTATGCAAAAACAAAAGTCTGCTCTCTGCTGTTCAGGTACAAAATATACATCTAGGGCTTGTGGAAGGCCGCTTCTTTCTGCGTGAGAGAGAAGACCGAGTGATTAGAGTAAGGGTGAGAAAGAAGCAAGCTGCGGTGACGAACACCTTCCAGCCACGGAGGCCACCGGAGTTATTGCTGCCTGTGGTGGTTGCAACTGTGATATCATCCTGTTGCTCTTCTTCCTCGTCTGGAAAACGAGAGAAAACCTCCTCTGGAAAACATATAAACAAGACAAGTGAAAATCCCAACAAATTCGAGAGGAATAGGGACTGACCTGTGAATAGGGAACTAACAAAATACAGATTCATTTATTATTTTGTTTTATATTTTGAAATAGTTGGAGTAAAATTATGAAATGCGTCAATAAAACATCACACCTGTCGTATCTTCTTCATCAGAGTCCCCACAGCACTTCATGAACATTACTGACTCAGAATAAGAATCTGTGGCAGTAGTCATATTGTTATTCTCTTGTCGCACCTGCACAAGTTGGATGCCCAACTCCTTTACCGGAAGCCCAGATAACATATTTACAGAAACAACCACTTCATCGCCACCTTCTAACTGATCCTCCAAATTCCAGTGGCTTAACCATATCATGTCTTCTCCTCCACCTGGAATACCGTACTGTAATGAATAATACATCCCACATAGACCCTTGCTCTTATTTTCGACACTTATTTGTGGCAAATAATTGTGGTGGATAGAAGAATCATAGCCAGCATTCACATAGACAACAAAGACAATCAAGCCTTGAGTTCTGTGATTATCAAGTAATGGCACAGTAAAAGATATTGAGGACCCTCTGCTTTTATGGCTGAATTGGCCTGGAACCTCATTCCCACCAAAAAATGTGCTGAATATACCATGTTCGTACAGTCCCTATATATATTCAACAGAACTGACAATATTAGTCAACTCTTTCCTGTGATCATATGAGAGAGAGAGAGAGAGAGAGAGAGAGAGAGAGAGAGAGAGAGAGAGGTGCACCTGGACAGGACTCCAATCATCCTTTACGGAAATATAAGATGGTTTGTGCATTCGAATGGGTGCCATGGATTCCAACAAGTTGCACAATCCCAAGAGGTTGAGCATTTCTACATCTACACTTCCAATGGCTTGTACCTTGAACACGTACTGCCACTCAACTAGGTTGTAGTTGCAAAATAAATGGGTAATGTGTTCCCGGGATGAAGAGGATTGATACGTTATTTTCTCCAATGAAATGCAACCTATAATATCCAACATGTTTAGTTTTGGTAACCCCAGAAGTGATTTGAGACTCGTACACATGGAAACAGAGAGTTTATGGAGCCTCGCTAATCCTTTGATACAATTTGGTAGGCTACAAATTGGATTATTCCCTAGATTTAGTCTTCTCAATGACGACATATTACTAAAATCCATAGGAAAGGCATCGTCCGAAAGGTTGCACCCCCAAAGACTTATTTCTACTAAAGAGCATGGTAAAGAACCCAAGGTACTCGAGCTTCTTTCAAGCCATAATTCACTTATCGGAATTCCATCTGTCTCAAGCACTTTTAACGAGTCCATGTTCCTCAGCATCTCAAATGATAACTCATTAAGATTTGAGCAACCAGATATAATAAATGTTTCAAGTGATTTTAGCATACAAATGTTCTTGGGAAGCATCCTAATCTTTTTGCAATCTTTCATATTCAAGTAAATAAGTCTCTCTAGGTTTCCAATGGATCCATGGACATAAATCAGGCTCGTGCAGTCTACAAGAACCAATTTCTCTAGATTTGGGCAATATGAGAAGTCAATGGTTTCTGTAAGGGAATGAGAATGGCTGAGATCAAGGATCTTCAAGGACGGAAGATACTGGAGGGGAAAAATGTACAGAAGAAAACAATGTGGGGAGTTAATTGTTATAAGTATATAATTAGTTATCAAACTAAAAACCTAATGAAAATGAAAAAGAAATTGAAAAGAGTAGAGAGTAACATACTTTTGTTCCCCTGAATACTTGTATCAGACCGCTGTATTGCATTTCAAGAATAATAGCGTTTTCCAAAGGAAATTCAACGGGTATAGAATCCATAGGAAACTTAGTCCAACACAACCATCTTAGTCCTGTACAAAATTCTGCATAAGATCCGTTTAGTTGTACATGACTAAGATGGAGTAATTTTAGTTCCCGCATCCTTTAAAATGCATTGGTTTCCAAGACTTTCTCATTTGAGTTTATAGTAGGGCACATGTGCATTTCGAGGACAAGACCTTCAATTATTTCCGTACCCTACAAAAGAAAAGGAGAAAAACATTTGGAAAACATTTACAAGAAAAACATATGTGTACAAAGAACGCATATTTCTTACATTCTTTTCCATCAAGATTTTGAAAGAGTCCTTATGATGCCATACTCTACTACGCTTCCAAGGCTCATTTGATTCTAGGCGAACAATTTCTCTTCCCATTCCACGAATCAGGTCATGCATCTGAACCTTGTCCCATCCATCAATAATCACCAAACATCTATCGATGAGATTTTGAATGCCAATAATTGTATACAAATAACATCCATCTAGTATTTTAACAATGTAATCTTTGTCCATTCCTATAAAGAAACAAGCAATGTGGAGGAATAATTTTCGGTCATGGTCATTGTTGGCGCTAAAACTTGACAGATAGAGATTAGTGCAACTTACAAGAGATGTGGACGATCAAGGTGATCGATTGAGTGATAGATGGGGATTTTTCCTGTCCTCGGACGCTGATCCTGAATGGAAGGAAGATGAGACTCGTAAGGTCTATGGAACCGTGTGGAACCAGCCTAAGACCCTCCGATGCTCAAGTAAGATTGTTTATAAGAGCTCTTGCTGTTGACCATATAGAGGTATAAAAGTCAAGCTGAAAAGTCTTACCCCTTTGTTGATGGTGAAGGGGTGTATTTATAAAGGGCATTTGGGATGCTTGTGGTGTTTATTTCCGATGTGGGACTCGTGGGAGGGTCCTGTAAGGTTGACACGAGTCCTTAGATATTTCGGGCAGGTGCTTCGAGGTTGATTGTGCAGAATCGGTAGGGGTACCGATTGTATACGAGAAGGGCCTGCAGCAACCGTTGGTAGCTTTCAGGCAATGCCATCGGTAGCCGAGGCCGTTGGTAGCTTGAGTGGGTTTAGATGATCCACGTGTCGTCGTATGAGTGGAGGGTCAGATATGGTACAAACAGGAGTCCCCCAAGTTGCCGATTGAGAAGCTTCTCGGTTGGGGACTTGAATGTGTATTCGGCATTCTGACCCGGACACAATGGTCCCATAGTTGCCGATGGTGGTGTGTAGTCCCCCAAGTGCCCAAGGGAGAGCTTGGAGAAGAGACGGCATGATGTGCCGATTGTTTCAAGGGGTGAGTGAAAACTCATGAATGTGGCTATCGTTCGGCACGAGATGTGAGTGAAAACCCGTCAATGTGCGCCTGCCGTTCGGCACGAGAGGTGAGTGAAAACTCATCAATGTGCGCCTGCCGTTCGGCACGAGATGTGAGTGAAAACCCGTCAATGTGCGCCTGCCGTTCGGCACGAGAGGTGAGTGAAAACTCATCAATGTGCGCCTGCCGTTTGGCACGAGAGGTGAGTGAGAACCCAACGGTGTGCGCCTGCCATTCGGCACGAGTGGTGAGTGAGAACTCATCAATGTGCGCCTGCCGTTCGCTAGTGGAGTTGTGCTCGAAGGTGGCTAGATCCGCCACGTTCGGGAAGTTGAAGCGTCTCTGAGGATTGGAAGCATTGCAGCTGACGTTTGGTCTCCCCCTTGCATGCGTGACACGTGTCGGCAGGGCTGTGAAGAGCCGCGGCGTTTCGTATCCCGATGCGTCGCTTCGCTTCCCGATGCTAAATCGGCTCTATAAATCTGAGGGGGGCGAGAGGACAAATACTTGGAATATTTGAGAGCGAAGAGAGCTTGTGAGAGGCGATTTCCGGCAACCGTGCGAGGGCTTGAGCAGGCGATTTCCGGTGAGTGTGAACAAGGCGGAGGCGATTTCCGCGAACTTGAACTACCGTGCAAACAAGGTATGTAGCCGTGTTTTGGCATTTGTATGAATCAAAGTGTCGAATTCGTTGATTTTTTGTTTGAACAAAGTATGAACAAGCATGAACAAGCATGAACAAGTATGAACATGAGTGTGAGGGTAGAACAAGATTTTGATTCTAGCATAGCACTTAGTTTCCCTTCGTTTGTGTTTGTAGATGTCAGATACCGAATCCAAGGGTAGGCGTAGTCCGAGGGCTTATGAGGACGAATCGTCCTCCTGGGAGTTCGTCCGAGGGGAGTGAGAGTGCCGATTCTGGGAGCTCTTCAAGCTGTGAAGTAGTAGGGAGGGCAAGAGTGCGTGCCAGGCTGGGGGCACTTCGACGAGAGTGCCTGAAGATGGGGAGCCGTCGACTTCGGGTCGGGAGGCAGATGGAGGTGGCGTGTCCATTGCCGTCCCAGGGGAAGGGGTATTGAGGGTTGTCAGGGGGAGGCAACGGATTCCGATGGCGAAGCCCACGGAACCGTTGTTCGAGTGGATGATTTAGAGTCGAACACGCTGACTCGAGGCTCAGTTGGCGAAGATTCGGGCGGAGTTCAATATTCCGGAATCGGTAGGGATGCGGATCCCGGGCCCTTGGAATCGCTTAGTGATAATGACGAGGGCGTGGTCTTCTTCACTGACGTCTTCAAGCACGGGCTTCGGCTGCGTTGAAACATTCGGTGCAGAAGATATTGGCCGCGATCGGATATGCACCAGGGCAGTATAATCCAAACTTTTGGATTACGTTGCTTGGGACGATCGCAGCGTTCAGCTGGCTGGCGAGGGGGAGCCGAGCTACGAACAATTTGCCCAACTGGACAGTGTGACAAGGGCGAAGAGTGCCGATAATGGAGGGTGGGTGCAGTCCAACTGCTCATCGGCAGGTCAGCGTGGACACTTTGTGGTTGGGGTACCGAGCTCCCAGAAGACCTGGCGTAAGCGTCGGGTCATAGTCTCTGGTGACTGGGAATCGGCACCAGGAGTGATCGTGGAGAGGAGGATTCCTACGTCCTTCCAGGACAGTCGGTAGGGTGAGTCTGCCGTTCGGCAGTTGTTGTTTTTTTTTTTTTTTTTGACCGTCTGATGTTTGTGTTTCAGTGTCCTTGAAACGGCCGGCCGCACCGACCGAGAGATTGAAGCAATCGAGAGGGTGAGAGCGAAGATTGCCGAAGAAGATCGGTTTTTTAAGGAGCTGCTCTACTTCCGGAACCTTTACAAGGCGGGCTTGATCGGCAAGTCAGAGCACGACCGAAGGTTAAAGGAGGAAGAGGAGGAGGAGAAAAGGCAAAGTGAGTGATGCCGTTCGGCAGGCGTCGTGGGCGTCTTCCTTTCGTATCCACCGTTTCTGATACGACTTGTGTGTTTTTTGCAGTGGGAGGTGGGCGTCCAATGAGCGAATCGACCAGGAGGTGGCTGGAAGGGCATGGGGCGCGAAGCCGAAGAAAGGGCAGTCCCCCAGGCCGAAGGAGAAGGCGGCGGGGGCCTCAGGTGATGAGCAGGACGGTGGCGGATCGCCGCCGGAGAAGCGGGCAGCCGAGGCTGAGGCTGTTCGGGAGGTGCACCTCCAAGTAACCGGAAAAAGAATGATTGAGGGTGCCCTCGACGCAACCCCGTTGCCGAAGCGGCCAAGGGGGCCGACTGAAGGGACATCGGTGGTGATTCCCGATGATGAAGAAGAGGGAGAGGAGGGGCCGGTGAACATTGCTTGCCCTCGGAAGGCTGTGCCGTTCATCAACAGCATGATCGATGGCGCTCAGATGGAGCTGTCGGAGATTGAGCAACTGCGATGAAGACGTTGCGCGAGCAGGCGGGCGAGCCTTCCGGCTTCAGGCTGCAGTAAGTGTTTAACTTTTTTTTTTTTTTTGGTTAAGGTGGTTAAGCGTTCGGCATACTAACTTTGTATGTGTTATCAGGCTGATATGGAGATGTGGCTCTGCGTGAAGCGAGCCATCAATGCTGCCGAACGGTACCAAAAGAAGTTTGAAGAGGGCCGTTCGAAGATCGCTGAAGCCGGAAAGCTCATTCAGGAGGCCGACCGCGTGCTGAGGAAAATGCTGCGAAGATAGCAGAGCTGACATCGAAATTGGCAGCAACGGAGTTGGATTTGGTGGCGGCGTGTTGCGTAGATTTAGCTCCACCAAAATGGATTAAGCTGCATCCTCAACTTGTGATACTCGCAAGTGCACGAACCGTTGGTAGTATAGCATATGTAAGTACGAGGTTCGATTCCACAGGGATTGGTGATTGAATGATCCAATTTAATTTCCCTACACAAAATAGAAACAAAAACAAAGAACATAAAAGAAGGAAGAAAGAAATAAGTAACTCAAGCAAATAAGTTCCCAAGTTCAATTTAGATTAATGGATTGATTCTAGCTAAAGTATGATTAAGCCATGGTGTGTGGTCATAACCTTGTGTTCCTAATTCCCTAATTTGATCATTTGTTGTCTAACCTAAAATTAAGCATTAGGAACCCATTAAGCATAGAAGAACATTTTAAACAACCAAGTATGTATCTAATCCCTGTTGTCGAATGTCCATACATACTCTTCCTATTCATAGTTCAATTCGAATTAAAGCATGGTGTATACTCTTAATTCAAACCAAGATAGCTAACATGCAAGCCTAAATGGTGATCAATCATTCAAACTAGCATATTAACTTATAAGCATAATGAATAAGAACAAAAACCATAATTGAAACTTGGAAACTAATTCAACTTGAAAACTTAAGAAAAGAATTTACATAACAAAGAAAAATAAATTACAACTAAGAAAACATTAAGGAAACTAAGAGAACTTTGAGGAAGAAAGGAAGTGTTTGAGAACTTTGAGGAGGGATAAGAAAGTGTTTGGGAACTTTAGAGAATTTTGGAAGAGAAGGGAAGTAGAGAGATGTTTGAGAACTTTGAGAATTTGGAAGAGAGTGGTTGAGAACTTGGAGGATGTTTGTGAACTTGGAGAATTTGATGAAGGAAATGGGAGAAGTGTTTGGGAAGTGTTTGGAGAAGAGAGTATTTGAAGAATTTAGAAGAAGAGAAAGGAAAAGTGTTTGATATTTAGTACAAAGAAAATTTAATAGAATGATCTTATTACAACAATTGAGAACTACAAAGGGAAACTAAGAGAATTTGAGGGAGAGAAGGGAAGGGAGCTCTAGAGAAGTGCTTGAGAGCTCCCCCCCTTGGGGTGTGTTTACAAGCTTAGAGAACTTCCCTATTTATAGGCCTAGGGGAAGTGAAAATCTGAATTCAATATGGCTAATGCATACAACACTTGTTTTATAAAATCTGAAATGGTTTATGCACTTGTATTAGAAAATCTAAATTGGGTGATGCACTTGTATTAGAAAATCTTGAATTGGTTGATGCACTTCACCAATAGATCCCACCAGCAGCCCTAGCTCATCTTCATGTCACCATGACCAAGCTTCCAACCAGAAATGATAGCTCATACCTAGCTCACCATGACCAAGCATCCAACCAGCACATGCTGAGGTCAGCATGACCAGCAACTTCAAGGGCTTACAACTTGGGCTTCTCTTAATCAAATTAGGACTTTAAGCACTTGAAATTGAAGTTCAGAATGTCTTCTTTCCAGCCATATGTTATTTGGGCCAATCCAAGGTCGGAGGAAGAAGTTAAGGCCTAAACAAATTGCTAACTCATTTTCCGCGCTGATAAGATCCATCCTGAGCATGGTTCTGTGTTTGCTAGGTAACGGACTCCAGATTTATCCAATGGGGCTGAATTTTGGATATGTTATAGTACACACCCATTGGAACAACTTTCATGAAGAATGTGGCCTTATTTGAGCTATGTAGGTTGTTGAAACAATGCTTGCAATATGACCTACGGAACTGGACTGGCAGGGGGCTGTAGCCAAAATGAGTTTGTCTTTAAGCTCTTCATCCATTCATCCAAATTAGGCCTTAACATGCTTGAATTGCATGAATTATGCTCTCTAAAGCCATCATTATTACCTAAAGCTCAATGAACTGAAAGATAAACACAAAAAGGATTAAAAGCACAAGTTTAACTAAAAAACATAACCAAATCATAAGTTAAAAGGGTACAAAATGATATGTAATTTATGCACCGATCACGGCGCAGGAGGCGAAGGCAGCGGTGGAAGTGGCTATGGATGCGGCCGAACGGTCGCATGGCAAGGAGGTAGAGGAGGCGAAGGCGAAAGCCGTAGATGACTACCGAGCGTCGGAGGAGTTCACGCTTCTGGTAGACAAAGAAGTCATGGAGCAATGTGACGACTTTGTCTACCGATTCAAGCGGTACAATGCAGAGAAGAAGCTGAACCTGAACTTTCTCCGGGATCCGCCGCCACTACCGGAAGGGGTGACCGAAGAGATGGTGGAGGCGTACAAGGGTGAGGATGCCGAGCCCGAGGAAACCGACGACACCGATTCAAGCAGTGGAGAGGAAGAGGGTCACCCCGGGCCGAGGGCTGCCATTGCGTCTACTGCCGAGCCGTCGTCTGATCCTGTGCCTGCGTCAGCTGATGCCGATGTTGTAGCGACCGAAGCCGATCCACCCACCTCGTAGATTTTTTTTTTTTGAGCGTGCCGAATGGCATATTGTAAAGACAGGATGGCCCTTCTGGCCTTTTATTTATCAATGTTAAGTTTGTTTCGGTTTAATGTGCGCTGTCTCTTAATTCTGTATGTGTGCATGCCGTATGTAGAGTATCTTCGAAATAATATTGTTGGATGGTAATGCCGTATGTATAGAATAGGGAGTTCTAAAATAAACCGGTTACAAAAGTGGATGACCGAAGGTGACGACCGAAAGTACGACCTTTGTGTACAAAGGTGGTGACTGAGGGGCGTTCACTTATAGTAATATTTGAGATGTGCTACATTCCAAGGGTGGCCGAGGGTTTGACCATCGGTACCGCGCAAACGGTAGGTTCCTGGGCGGCAGATGGTGACAACCTCGTAAGGACCTTCCCAAGATGGACCAAGGGTGCCTTCGTTGGAGTCCTTGGTGGCGAGGGAGATTTTACGTAGTACCCAGTCCCCCACCCTTAAACGATCGGCGTCTCGACGCGCGAGTCGTAGTAGCGGGAAGTCCGTTGTTTGTAGGCAGCATTCCGAAGCTGAGCCTGGGAACGGTGTTCCTCAATGAGGTCCAGGTTGAGAGTGAGCTGGGCCTCGTTTTGCTCCGGTTCGTAAGATGCCGTTCGGCACGAGGGTGCGTTGATCTCGACTGGAACAACAGCTTCGGAACCAAAGGCAAGGGAAAATGGCGTCTCGCCAGTCGACCGTCGGTAGGAGGTATTGATGGCCCATAGTGCTTCCGAAAGGAGGTCGGGCCATGCTCCTTTAGCCGTCCCAAGCTTTTTCTTCAGCGTCTTCTTGATGATCTTGTTGATTGCTTCGACTTGGCCGTTCGACTGGGATGTGCTGGGAGGCGAAGAAGAGGTTGATGCCAAATCGGTGGCATAGGTGCCGGAACTGAGAGGAGTCGAATTGCTTTCCGTTGTCGGTGATTATTGCGTTCGGGAGGCCGAATCGACAAATAATATTCTTCCATACGAAATGTTCAACCCTGGCTGCAGTGATTGTTGCCAAAGCTTCGGCTTCGGTCCATTGGTAAAGTAGTCGACGACGACGATGGCGAATTTGACCTGTCCCCTTCCCTGGGGCATAGGGCCGATGAGATCTAAACCCCATTGAGCAAAGGGCCATGGGCTAACAATTGGAGAGAGTGGTTCGGCAGGGCGCTTCGGAACGGAGCCGAAACGCTGGCATTGATCGCACTTCTGGACCAGGGTGGTGGCATCGGCATGGAGAGTCGGCCAGTAGTACCCTTGCCGAATGGTCTTGAAAGCCAATGATCGGGCCCCAGAATGGTTCCCACAGGCTCCCTCGTGAATCTCTCGTAGGACGTAGTTTCCCTCCTGCGGGGTCATGCACCGAAGCAATGGTAAGGAGTGACCGCGCCGATAGAGAGATCTGATTCAGAAGGAGGTACCGTGCCGATCGACGCGGATAGTCGTTGCGTCAGATTTGTTGTCAGGCAGCGTGCCGTTGGCGAGGTAGGCGTGGATAGGGTCCATCCAACTTGGATCCTGCCGAACGGCGTGTACTTCGAGGTCGGTGGTACTGCGACGAGTGAGGACCTCGATCGGCACATGGCGCCCTATGTTGTCGTCGATCGCGATGCAAGACGTGATAGAGCATCGGCGTGGCTGTTCTCGGTCTGGGATCTGTTGAACTTGGTACGCAGTAAAGTGGTGTAGCAATCGGCGAGCGTGTGTCAAGTAGGCAACCATCGAAGTGTCCTTGGCTTCAAATTCAGTCAGGATCTGGTTGACGACAAGTTGTGAGTCGCTCCAGATCCTCAGCTTGCCTGAGCGCCCATTCTTCAGCGAGCCGAAGGCCCGCCAACAAAGCTTCATATCGGCTTCGTTGTTGGAAGTCCGAAATTGGAATCCTGATGGCATATTCGATGGTTGTCTGGTCAGGGGCCTTGAGTACCAAGCCGGCTCCGCTGCCCCTGCGGTTGGACGAACCGTCCACGTAGAGAGTCCAAAGGGGAATCGACGGATTAAAGATTCCTTCGGTCGGGTGGGCGACTTGGCACCGCCGAAGGTGAATCGGAGGCGGCGTCCTTCGGATCTGGCTCTTCGGACGTGGTCAACTCAGAGATGAAGTCGGCTGCAGCCCTGTCCTTTCTCGGCAGGACGAGGGTGGTAGTGGATGTCGAATTCACCGAGCTCGATGGCCCATTTGACTAGCCGATCGGATGTCTCCGGTCTCTGGAGTATCTGGCGCAGAGGCTGATTGGTGAGGACGGTAACGCGCTGAGCCTGAAAGTATGGCCGAAGCTTGCGTGCTGAAAGGACGAGGGCGAAGGCGAGTTTTCTAGCTCGGGGTACCCGAATCTCAGCGTCTTGCAAGGCATGGCTAGTGTAGAAAATGGGGAGTTCGATGCCGTTCGGCTTGCGAATGAGCACAGAACTAAGTGCCGTTGCCGAAACCGAAAGGTAGAGGATGAGTTCTTCGGAAGAGGAGTGGATAATAGGGGTGCCCTGCTCATGTAGGCCTTAAGATCTTGGAAGGCGCGATCGCATTCGGTAGTCCAGACAATCTGTCGTTTGTTTCCTTTGAGGGCCTTGAAGAATGGAGCGCACCGATCGGTAGCCTTGGAGATGAACCGGGCCAGCGCGGCGACACGCCCAGTCAGACTCTGAATATCCTTCTGTGTCTTTGGGACTTGCATGTCGAGTAATGCCTTGATTTTTTCAGGGTTGGCCTCGATTCCTCGTTGGCTGATCATGAAGCCGAGAAATTTGCCCGAGGCAACGCCGAAGGCGCACTTGCTCGGGTTGAGGCGCATCTTGTACTTTTTCAAGATGCCGAACATGAGCGAGAGGTTGTGGAGATGAGAATCGGCCGTTCTGCTTTTGACCAGCATGTCGTCCACGTAGACTTCCATCGAGGTGCCAATGAGGTCGGAAAAAATTTTGTTGACCAATCGCTGGTATGTTGCCCCGGCGTTCTTCAGGCCGAACGGCATGACTTTGTAGCAGTAAAGTCCCTTGTCGGTGATGAATGCCGTGTGTTCGCGATCGGTAGGGCTCATGAATATCTGGTTGTAGCCTGAGTATGCATCCATGAAGCTGAGAAGTTCATGGCCTGCCGTGGCATCTACCATCTGATCGATCCGTGGAAGAGGGAAGCTGTCCTTTGGGCAAGCCTTGTTTAAATCGGTATAGTCTTGACACATTCTCCAGGCGCCGTTTGATTTTTTGACTAAAACTGAATTTGCCAGCCAAATTGGGTATGTTACCTCCTGGATGAAGCTGATGGTTTTTAGTTTGTCTACTTCGAGCCTTATTGCCTCATACCGTTCGGCATCGTAGGCCCGCCGCTTTCTGCCTGATGGGTTTGAAAGTGGAGGGCAGATGCTCAGCTTGTGGCTGATGACGCTCGGGCGATGCCGGGCATATCATCGTATGACCAGGCGAAGACTTCTGCATTGGTTTGCAGGAAGGTGATAAAATCGGCCCTCATGCCGGACTCAAGGTGGTACCGATTCGAACTTGTCTGTCCGGTTGTGCTTCGGAGAGGGTGACCGTTTCTAAACCTTCGGCGGGTTGCGCTTGTGGGTTACGGCCTCATCTCGGGGGTCATCCGGTTTGTCCGTCCCCTGCCGTTCGGTATGCCCAAGCTGGTGGCTACCGAGTATGTTTCGCGAAGCGCAGCCCTTGCCGATTCCTTGGTTGCCGAAACGTAACACGTCCGTGCACTCAATTGGTCCCCTCGCACTTGGCCGACGCCGCGTGTGTGGGGAACTTGAGGAGGAGCATGTGTGGTGACAGCATGGCCTTCATTTTCGTGAGCGCCGTTCTCCCGATGATAGCGTTGTATGCCGTTGGGCAGTCGACTACTAGAAAATGAGTGTAGAGGACCGTCGTCTAGGGATGGTACCGACGGCGAATGGGAGCTGGACACTGCCCCGATCGGTTCGACCACGTCGCCAGAGAAGCTCAGGAGAGGGGTGATATCCTTGTTCAGATGCCGAGGGTCCACGCGAGGGCGTTGAATGCGTCGGCGAATAGCACATTGACCGAACTGCCGGTGTCTATGAGGATTCGGCCTACGTCGAAATCTGAGATATCGGCCCGTATGATCATCGGGTCGGAGTGGGGGAAGATGATGCCTCGCTCCTCTTCCTCAGAAAAGGTGATTGGTTCCCAACCGTTTCGTTGAATTTTGTCATTGCATCCTCCCGCCATGCTAGGATCTGGGGATGCCGAACGGCACGAACGTAGTTTTTTACGGTCTATTGCTGGCTTCGGCAATGGGCGCTCCTCCACTGATCATATTGATCTGCCGATTCAATGATTTATCCGGTGCTGGCTTGGTGTTTAAGTACTGATCCAGCTTTCCGTCATTGATGAGGCGTTCAATAATTTTGCGAAGCGCGATGCATGATTCCGTATCGTGGCCGTTGTACTGGTGGTATCGCAGAAGACACCGGTGTCTCTTTCGCTCTGCGGGGAGTTTTCGATTGTTCGGCTTCGGTATCATATCCCCTTCCGGTCAGGAGAACATGCTCGTAGGTAGTATTGAGCAAAGTGAAGATTTCGTCCTCGGATTCCCTTGTGGTTGCCCTTCTTGTTGTTGTCCTGCCGATCCCGGAAGTTGTCCTTCCGCTTATTCGCTGCGTGGAAAAGCGGGCAGGGGGTGCCGAACGGTAGGGGGGCTGGTTGGCCGATCGATCGACCGGGAATCGGTCGTAGTTTTGCGTTGGAGGCTGATCGGTCGACGCCGTTTTGTTTATTGGGGTCGAAGCCGATCCCTTGGAGTTGAAGTGCTCGGCCTTGGCGTGGATAGCCGCCTTCATTAATTCGGAGTAGGTGGTCCAGTTGCTGCTGTGGACCAAATAACGAAACTGAGACGACTGAAGGCCGCTTTTGAAAGCACCGAAGGCCGCCCTGCCGTCAGTTCCGGAGATCTGGAGTACTCATGGCTGAACCGAGCTGCATATTCCCTCAACGGCTCATCATCCTCCTCCGAACGGTGTAAAGGTCATCGGCAGAATATAGGCGATCGGTCTGAATCATAAAATGGTTGAGGAAAGTTTGCTTCAACTGATTAAAATTGTCAACCGTATCTGGCTCCATCCGATAGAACCAATTCAAAGCGGCTCCGGTCAGGGTGGAGGGAAATAGCAAACATTGGCCTTCGTCCGTCGTCCTTTGCAACCCAAAGCTGATTGGAAGGTATGAATATGGGTAACGGGATCTTCCACCCCCGAATAGAACGATATGCGGAGTGCTTGGACCTCCTTCTCGTGTCTGAATGTCCGGATTCGATTGGTGAACGGCCCTGGCTGTACCGTTCCCCATGTCGGTGTCCGAGCCTGGTCTTGTTTCTTTTCAATGCGATTCATCTTCTGGAGGAGGAGACGAATAGTCGGATTGGTAGATGGGAGATCGTCACCAAAGGGCTCGGCCGCTCGGTTCCCTGTGTGTTGGTCAGTATTGTGACCTCGCCTTCCTTGGTCTGCCGTTCGGCTGGGCCTTTCTCGTAATTTCCTTCCGCCGATCGTTGTCCTGGTTCGAATCGGTGGCTGTGGCGTTGTGCAGAGGGCCCTGCCTCGATGAGGTTGTGGTTCCTGGAGATGTTGGAACATAATCCCCATTCGTCCGTCTCTTCCAGGCCGATCGCACCGTACCTCCTGCGTAGGGGGGATTTTGGTCCGAGTACCTCCAGGCGTGGATCGTCGAGCTTCCCCCGGACCTGGATGGGCGAGGACTGCCGTTCCCTCGCCGATCGTTGATCCTCTCGCCCAATCAGAATAAACGCGATATTCGGGATGACGCTCCTTTGGAGTGGGGACGACAGTCTTCGGGAGACAGCGGTCCGTCACGGCCTGCTGCTTCCCCTATCCCTGGAAAGTGGGCCTTCGTACGCTTTTAAACGATTTCTCCTGCCGAAGCTGTGTGGTCCGTTTCCGATCGTTCTCGGACTGGGCGGAGAGTGTTTGTTGTTGATGCAGCTGCCCTCTGGGTGTCATCCAGTTTGGAGGCGAGAACATTGTTGTGCTCCTGCATTCTTGCCATATCCTGCTGTAGGGTCTCCATGCGAGCCTCCAGGGTGGTCGGTCGAGCAGGTGTCTGAAGCGATGGAGCTATACTTGGCTCGCCACCGAGGCCGAGGATGGGGCCATCGGTAGGGA
Source organism: Prunus fruticosa (assembly GCA_018703695.1). Taxonomy (NCBI): domain Eukaryota; kingdom Viridiplantae; phylum Streptophyta; class Magnoliopsida; order Rosales; family Rosaceae; genus Prunus; species Prunus fruticosa. The sequence continues at coordinate 41,173,136 of CM031918.1, read as the reverse complement.
GGGCCGAAGATGGATTCATTTTTGGGTCTCAGAGTTCTTTTGTTCGAGATATGGGTTGATCGATAAGCGATTCCCACAGCGCGCGCCACCCGTTGGCGCTAAAACTTGACAGATAGAGATTAGTGCAACTTACAAGAGATGTGGACGATCAAGGTGATCGATTGAGTGATAGATGGGGATTTTTCCTGTCCTCGGACGCTGATCCTGAATGGAAGGAAGATGAGACTCGTAAGGTCTATGGAACCGGTGTGGAACCAGCCTAAGACCCTCCGATGCTCAAGTAAGATTGTTTATAAGAGCTCTTGCTGTTGACCATATAGAGGTATAAAAGTCAAGCTGAAAAGTCTTACCCCTTTGTTGATGGTGAAGGGGTGTATTTATAAAGGGCATTTGGGATGCTTGTGGTGTTTATTTCCGATGTGGGACTCGTGGGAGGGTCCTGTAAGGTTGACACGAGTCCTTAGATATTTCGGGCAGGTGCTTCGAGGTTGATTGTGCAGAATTGGAGGGGGTACCGATTGTATACGAGAAGGGCCTGCAGCAGCCGCCGTTGGTAGCTTTCAGGCAATGCCATCGGAGCCGAGGCCGTTGGTAGCTTGAGTGGGTTTAGATGATCCACGTGTCGTCGTATGAGTGGAGGGTCAGAATATGGTACAAACAGTCATCTTGCAAAGAGTCATAGCTTACTCTTAGTTTATTTATTATTTCACCATTTGGAATAGCTTCTAACTTCTCCAATGCACTTTTCCATAGACATATACTTTCCCCCAACAAAGAAGAACCTAAAACTTTGAGAGCTAATGGAAGTCCTCCGCAATGATCGACTAGCTTCTCTGAATATTCTCTGTAATCTTCAACAGGATGGTCTTGGCCAAAAGCGTGCCAACTGAAGAGCTCCAATGATTCTTGTTGAGTCAAAGTTCCAACCGCATACACCTCAGTAACTTGATGAGCCTTTAACAATCTTGCACGCCTAGTTGTTATGATGATTTTACTTCCTGGATAAAATCGATCTTTCATTTGAAATACTGCATCTAATTGGTCCATATGATCCACATCATCGAGAATAAGAAGAACTCTTTTAGAGCTTATTGCATCTTCAATCTTAATTAATCCCTCACTAACATTGCTTATTTTCATTTTTCTCCCATTCAAAATGTCAAGAAAGAAGTTGTGTTTGTATTTGAACTAAGCCATTGGGTTGCTGTGAAACTTCTTTGATATTTTCAAGGAAGCTGCTTCCTTCAAATATTCTAAAGTTTGAATTGTAAACAGTCTTTGCGATGGTTGTTTTCCCTATTCCACTCATCCCATAGATTACGAGTATGCTGACATCAGTTGACCAGCGTTGTAACCAGAAATTAATTCTTTCGACTTGAGAATGCATTCCAACCAAGTTGGGAGCAACACTCAATGGTGTGCGACTTAGTTTGTCTCCAATCACTTTAACTATTTTCTTGATAAACTTTGACTCGTACCTAAAAAATTGCAATCAAAATGAAAGAGAATTCAAACATGCATGCATGATTTCATATACTTTAGTTATAAAATACCATGGAAACATGCATGCATGAGTGCTGGATGCCTTTAGAAGAATCTGGATTGCTGAGGGTGTGTTGAGTGTTTTTGTGGATGTGCTGGATATTAGGGTTATTAAAGAATCTATCAATATTTTCTTTTTTCTTTTATTTGAAAGGACAGAATCTATCAAAATTTTGAACTACATTTTTGTTCACAACACTACGAAATACATATTTATAACGAGATACTAATTCCGTTGCAACCAAATAAAGAAACTAATTCAGTTGGTAGTAGGAATGAAATTACCCATGAGCTTGATTTTGCAAGACCATCCCTGCCAGATCTGCAACCTCTGCAAGTGCCTCCCTCCATGCCTTTACCTTCTGCAGTGGTTGAGTTTTTTGGTGTCTAGCAAATGCCTTTGCAGGACTTCCTTTCCGCTTCCTCACATGGGATGGATCCACATCGTAGAAGACAGGCAAAACGACATGGTCATCTGAGGTCCTCCTCTTGCGTTCAACGATCATCGCCAGCTCGTCAAGGCACCATCGGGACGACACGTAGTCTTTCGAGAACACAATAACAGAAGTTCGTGAGTGTTTGATTGCTTTCTGCAGTTCGGGCTTGATAGCTTCTCCTCTCTCGACTTCGTCGTCGTCTCGGAAAGTGCGAAATCCAGCGTTGACAAAGGCCGTGTAGAGGTGATCAGTGAAAGTCTTGCGAGTGTCTTGGCCTCTGAAACTCAGGAACACGTGATAACGACAATATCGAGAAGCATTAGAAGAGGAGGTCTGTGGATCAGCTGCTTTCACAAGAGCCATGGATATCGACAACTTGAAGTGGTCAAGAAACAAACTAGCGTTTGCTTTGCTGGTGTCTCTAATGAGCTGTGGAAAATTAATTGAAAGCTTCAATTGAAAGCCTACCCATTGACTTGACTTGAAAAGCGATTAGGCTAACGTAGCACACAGAAAAACGAGTGTCCTCCTTGTTACTCTGTTTGGAGCTTTGGTTTCCTTTTTTGGGCTTTTGGCACCAAGACCATATTAAATTCATGGCTCCAGTGTCTATGGCCCTTCCAACTCAATAATTTGTTTGGGTTGAAGAACCACTGATGGTTTTGTTACATTTGTCAAAAGCATAAGATAGGCATAGAAACCAAATCAGATTGGGCCATGTTTTGAGTGATTGTAGAAGATCCATGGGTGTGCTGAGCATTTCTGTTAGTGCAAGAAGAATGGGTGTGTAAAGGAGATTTGTAAGGAACTTAGTCGAACCTCAATTCTATTGTTCAAGTTGCTATAACTTTCAAAATGGAACGCTCTGGCATAGTTGTTCCATTTATTAATCACTATTTGGTCGTCTAGATTTGTTCTCTGAAAAATTTGCGTACTAAGTGCTAAAATATGAATATGGGTTTGAATATGTTAGGTTCTTCATTATTCTTATCCATAAGGAGGTATATATAAGAGTTTACATGAGTGCTTTACAAGGAATTAGATCTAGTAAGGAATTAGGAAAATATCTCCTAATTATAGGATGATTTGACAACTATATAAAATAGGAAAGTAAATCCCTTAATTAACCAAGGAAATAAATCTATAAAATAAGAAAGTAAATCCCTTAATTAATCAAGGAAATAAATCTCCTTGATTAATTAGGAGACTCACTTCAACACTCCTCCTCAAGTTGGTGCATATACGTCACAAATGCCCAACTTGATAAGTGAGTCATGAAATTTGTAGCACCCAAGTCGATAATCCATGCGAATTTTTGAGAACATTAATCCTTTTCCAAGGGTTAACTTTAAGTACCTTAAGATTCGATCAACTACATTCCTATGAGACACACTGTGCCCATGTGCCATTCTTCTGGAGAGCTCGCATTTCTTCATTCTTGACTTCTTTCCATTTTTTGGTCTTCTAGTGCTTCAATTACACTATTGGGAACAGGTATGTCGGCTAACTGCTTCACAAAGTGTACCCGTGACTCTGATAATCTGTTGAGGGATACATAATTGTTGATGGGATATTTTCCATTTGCATTAAGATCTTCTTCGTAGTGAACTGGAGGTTTACCACGATTCTTCCTTTTTTTTAGAATCTGATATGCAGGCTCTGTGCCTTCTGAATGACGTCCTCGCAGGTGATTGGTGTGGTACTGGAGCTGAAGAATTCTCCAGAGCGGGCACAAACTCCTCAATTTTCTCCTCCTGAGTGTGATGGGGGGAGATGACTGAAGCGGAAAAAATCTCATAAGATGGTTCAATTTCCTCCTCCTCACTTTTGACAGCGTGGAGAGAACTGATCGTTTTCCTCTAGTGACCGGTCGCTGGATTTTGGCAGGGGCGTTCGGTTTGAAAAGCTTCTTTGGCTACCAGTCGCTTTCCACCGCGACCGGTAGTTTTGAAGCAGATTCTCTGTGTTCAAAGAACTAGGGGGGTCGCTTTCCACCGCGACGACCATTTGATTTAGGAACTTGATTTGAGGAATTTGATGTATGAATTGGATTTGGATTCAGATTCAGGTTGGAAGGTTGGGATTCAATTCGGATTCGGATTTTAAGATTTTGATTAAGGTTGGAAAGTTGGGATTCGGATTCGGATTCAGATTTGGATTCGATTTTATTCGGATTCGGATTTGATACGATATCCATGGCGGCGGAAGGATTTAAAAATAAGAGAAAAAAGATGTGTTTAGGGTTTCGGGATAAGAGTAGATGAGGATGTGGGTATGAAGATCTGAATTTGAACAAGGCGGTATGAGGAATACGATACGAGGATACGAGGAATTTGATTTAGGATACGAGGATATGAGGAATTTAAAGAACACAGAAACCCTGTGAATTCGGTTAAAGGACACAGAAACCCTGTGAACACGGCTAAAGGACATAGAAACTTCTCTTCAATTCACTTCTCCCCCGAAGAGAAGGGTATGTCGAGTCAAGAAAGAGGCAAAATCTCCATGAGAAAGATAAACATATATTTTTTCACTCCCCCTCCCCCCCTTGAAGAGGAGGGGAGGAGAAATTTTGATATGAGAATTTAGAGACAACCGAGGATCGATTGCTCTAATACCATGCTAAAATATGAATATGGGTTTGAATATGTTAGGTTCTTCATTATTCTTCTCCATAAGGAGGTATATATAAGAGTTTACATGAGTGCTTTACAAGGAATTAGATCTAGTAAGGAATTAGGAAAATATCTCCTAATTATATAATGATTTGACAACTATATAAAATAGGAAAGTAAATCCCTTAATTAACCAAGGAAATAAATCTATAAAATAAGAAAGTAAATCCCTTAATTAATCAAGGAAATAAATCTCCTTGATTAATTAGGAGACTCACTTCAACACTAAGAGAATGTTCTTGATATGCATTGACTGTTCTTAATATAGAATTAAACATATGGTACTGAGATTTTTAATGCGCTTGAGATTTTGGCTCTTTTCAGCACCTGCGTAAATTAAGTTTGTAAAATGAGCAGCTCAAAGAATCAAAAGAGAACATTGCATTGCATGATACATATTCGAAGAAGATCGATGCATTTGATGCTACGAAACGAAATGGTCTAAGGAAGGAAAACGTAGGATATATGCAAGAACAACTGGATGCAGTTCAGGTACAAAGTTTATCCACGGCTTGTTAACTGCGCTTCTTTTTGTGTGAGAGAGAAGACCGGGTGATGAGAGAAAGAGTGAGAAAGAAGCAAGCTGTGGAGATGAGCACCTTCCCCTTCCAGCCTACGGAGGCTGCCGGATTCATTGTCATGACTGCAATTGTCTGATCATAATGTTGCTCTTCTTCTTTGTGTTGAAAAATAATGTTCCTTTGTGTTCTACACAGTTCTAGAAGAATCATGAATACAAGGATGATTTTAGAGTTGTGGAGAACATATACTATGTCGGCTAGACAAAGAGAATTGAATTTGGAAGAACTCTCTAGAGCAAGAACACTCATGTTGCTAGACTATGACGATGGAGCATGATGGCTAAACAATAACCACAAAAATAATATTGTACAATATAGAATATTCTAGATGAAGCCACACACTTGTGGTTGGAGAAAAAGAAGCCAAGTCGGTGGACTTGGTGATGTCGGCAAAGAATGCCTATAAATAGGCATGCAATGCAAAAAAGCAAAGTGGAGTCTAACGAAAAGAACTCCCAAACTATAAGGGAGCCAAGAGCTACCTAAAATCCTAAGCTAGAAAAGCTAGGAAACTAAGCAACAAAGCTAGCTATCTAGCTAATCAACTAAAGGTGGTGGGAGTTAACCACAGCAACTCCCAATCCACGAGGGAGCTACAAGTGAGCTACCCAACCTATGGAAGAAGCTTGAAGACAAGAGCTCAAGCTAGGGCCAAATAGCCAAACTAATCTAAATCAAGTGTGGTGGCCAATAAGCCAATAAGCCAATAACCTAAGAAGGAGGCCAATTAGCCTACACCAAGCTATTTTCCTCCAAATATAATAAAATTACTTTGTTCAACTATTGTCTATTGTCCTAAATCCCTTCATCACATAAACCAACGATGGTATCATCACAAACACTCATCACACACCTCCTAAATTCCAACACTTTAACTGTAACAACATAAAAAATAACAGAAAATCCCAACAAATTAGAGATATTTAGTGAATCTCCCTAAAATCAAATGCGACAACAAACAACAGACCCATCGTATCTTCATCATCAGAGTCCTCAAGGATCTTATTAAACCAAATCGGATCTTCTATTTGTTTAATTCTGCTAAAAAGCAAGTATACTCCTGGCTGATATTGACCCAAATCTCCACTCTTGACACATGGATAATGTTGGCGTGAGTCAACGTTCCTATTAGGAATAGAATTTATATTTTATTGCAATTATCTAATTTCAGTAGAATTAGGAGATTTTGTACATATTTCCTATTTGTACCCACTTCGTATGTAATATATATATTCTTCCTCGAGAGAAGAATAAACATATCATTTTAAACCCTAATTATTTTGAGTTGGTATCAAAGCGGGTTCCGATCCGTCTCTACAACATCAAAACGCTAATCCTAAAAAATACCTATTTCCGCTACACCTAGCCTATACACCTAAACCTGTGCCGCCTACACACCTAAGCATGTGCCGTCTTATATCTCTTCCTGTCGTCGTCGTCACCTAATCTTCTCCTGCCGCCGCCATCTATCACCATGTCAGATGTCACTGAATCTTCTTCTTCTACTCCTATTGTGACGGTTCATACCGAATTGTCTACCAATCTACCTATGGGATTCAAATTGAATGGATCCAACTATGAGATATGGGCTTCAATGATCGAACTCCATGCTACTACACAAGGCAAATTGGGTTACCTGACTGGCGAACACTGATGCCCCTGATTCACAAGACCCAAAATATGGGAAGTGGAAAATTGCTGATGTTGTTGTGAAAAGTTGGATGCTACGAAAGTTTGTTGAATATGTTTCATACTCTACCTACTGGTAAGGAAATTTAGGATGCTGTTAATCAGATGTTTTATGATGGCTCTGACATATCCCAACTCTATGAACTACGGTGCCAGGCTACCCGTCTCAAGCAAGAGGGTAGTCCTGCTCTACCTATTTTGCCGAACTTAAGGCAATCTGGCTTGAATTGGATAGGAGATGTCCTTTTCAGATGAAGTGTGCTGATGATATGAAGACTTTTCAGGCTACTATTATGGCAAATCGTGTGTATTATTTTTTGGCTGGCCTTGACGATACTTACGACAAGGTCCGCAGTGATATTCTACGGAGTGATAAAGTTCCAAGTATTGAAAATGTATTTTTTATGGTCCGTCGAGAGGCTCAACACCAAATTACTATGCTTGGATCCAGCACCAAGATTGGGGAACCCTGTTGTTGTGTTTGCTTCCAAAAACACTGCTTTGGTTTCTCTGCGAGGGTCTAGCACTTCTACCTGTTCTCCTCGTTGCCTGACTTCTGCTGAAAAAGACAAACTGAAGTGTGATCACTGTGGTGAAAAGAGATATACTATCGACACCTGCTGGATTTGCATGGGGTACCAGATTGGGAGAAGGAGCAGAGGCATTTAAAGAAGGAACAACTAAACGGCAAAGCTCATGTGAGTGTTGCCCCCACTTCTATGGCTAACACCACCACTGGGCACGACCACCTTACCTGCTCACGCCTCCTTCTGACCTTGACCGCGATCTCAAGCACTCCAACACCTCCACCTCCAGGTAACTTTGGCGAGGCTTTCCATGCCCATGACACACGCGATACAGGTTGGATTATTGATTCAGGAGCTCCTCGCCATATGACGTATAATTCTGCTTTATTCTCTACTACTCTTCTGCGTCATCGTGATCATGTTCTGACTGCTAATAATGATGCTGCTCCTGTCATGGGGGTTGGTTCTATACTCTTGACACCTACTTTACCATTGGACAAAGTGTTACTGGTTCCATCTTTGTCTAGTAATTTATTATATGTGCCTCAAGTTACTGAGAGTTAACCGTGTGTTGTACCTGATGTATCCGTCTTTTGTCTTACTAGGATATCCAGACTAGGGAGATCTTTAGTCGTGGAACTAAAAAGAGGGGGCTTTATTATGTGGATGATGTGGCAACTAGTCGGGTTCTTTGTGCTGGTAGTGCCGAAACTTCTCAACATCGCCGACTTTGGTTGCTACATTGCCGATTTGGTCATGCCTCCTTTGGATATTTACGACATTTGTTTCCTGCATTATTTAGTGATGTAAACGAGTCTCCTTTCCAATGTCAGACTTGTATTTTAGCTAAGAGTCATCGGGTATCCTATCCTCCAAGTTGTAATAAATGGCTTATGTCATTTGATTTAGTTCATTATGATGTTTGGGGACCTTCCCCTATTTCTACAGCCTTGGGAGTTCACTGGTTTGTGTTATTTGTGGATGACTTGCACTCGTATGATATGGTTATATGGGATGAAAAATAAAAGTGATGTGGTCGAAATTTTTCAGCATTTCTATCAGATGATTCAGACTCAATTTATGCTCCCTATCAAGGTTTTTCGATTTGATAATGGTGGAGAATTTGTTAAATCAGCGTTATCCCATTTTTTCCGCACTAAGGGTGTACTCTATGAGACTACTTGCCCTCAAACACCACAATAGAATGGGGTTGCTGAACGTAAAAATGGGCAGATCCTTGCTACCTGCCCGTGCTCTCCTGCTTGGTGCGTCAGTTCCAAAGCGGTTCTGGATGGATGTTGTTACTTATGCAGTCTATCTCTTGAATTGCCTACCTTCACGAGTTTTGGATTTCGAAACTCCTATGCAGGTCCTGACCCATCATATCTCTGCCTCTTCTATGCTGACTCTGTCTCCAAAGGTGTTTAGTTGTGTCACCTATGTTCACCTCCATCAGAATCAGAGGAGTAAGCTAGACCCTTGTGCTCTTCGCTCTGTCTTTATGGGTTTCTCTCCTCATTAGAAAGGCTACCGATGCTATCATCCTTACCCCCGACGTCTATATGTCTCTATGGTTGTTACATTTATTGAGGATGAAATGTTTTTCTCTATACACCCGAGCATGTCCTTCAGGGGGAGACTAGTAGTGAATGACATAACTGGCTAGATTTACAAGGGGGAGTAGTATTGGATAGTTTGATACAAAGGGAAGAATCGACCGAACCTGCTTGAACCGGTTGAACCTAATACACTGGCCGAACTTGCTACACTAGCTGAACCTGCTACACGAGCTGAACCTACTATTTTAACTGATGCCCCTCATGAAGCTTCTCTAATAGTATTCGATCAAGATCCCCTAGATATTCCTGAGGTAAGTGCTTCTATTCATACTGCTGATAATTCTTATGTTTTACCGCCTAGAAGGAATCGCGGGTTCCACCTGATCATTACTCGCCAAAAGGCAAAGCAAGATATGGTATTGCCCATTATGTGTCAGATCACAAGTTATCTCCTGAGTGGAAAGCTTTTGTGACCAGAATGGATAGTATTAAAATTCCTACCCGTGTTGAGGAGGCATTTAATGATCCAAAGTGGGCTAAAACCATGAATATTTAAATGGAGGCGCTGCAGAAAAATAATACATGGGACATTGTTGATCTACCAAAGGGAATGAAGCCTGTAGGATGCAGATGGGCGTTTAGTTAAATATAATGCAGATGGTACTGTGGAGAGGTACAAGGCAAGATTAGTAGCTAAATGGTTCACTCAGACATATGGAGTTGATTATCATGATACTTTTGCACCTGTGGCTAAGATGAATACTGCGAGAGTTTTGTTGTCCTTAGCAATAAACTTGGATTGGACCCTGAGGCAATTTGATGTAAAAAATGCTTTCTTACGTGGTGAACTAGAAGAAGAAGTGTACATGAGTCTTCCACCAGGGTATAGCGTTACCGGTGACACGGGGAATGTGTGCAAATTTAAAAAAAAAAGGCGTTGTACGAGTTAAAGCAGTCTCCTTAGGCATGGTTTGGCAGATTTACTACAGCTATGAAGAAGTTTGGTTACCAAAGGCCAATACTAATCATACTCTATTAATTAAACATAGGGCTGGTAAGGTGACTTTGTTGATTATTTGATGATATGATTGTGACTGGTGATGATACTTGGAGAATTGAAGGAACTTGGAGAAGCGTTTAGCATCTGAATTTGAGATGAAATATTTGGGCAGTCTGAAATATTTTCTAGGAGTGGAATTCACTCGATCTAAACATGGCTTATTTCTTTCACAAAGGAAGTATGTCATGGACCTCTAGCAGATCCTGGAATGCTTGACTGTAAACCAACTGATACACCTATTGTTAAGCTTGGTGTTTATGTGGATCAGGTTCCAACTAACAACGAAAGATACCAAATGTTGGTTGGAAGATTGATTTATTTATCATTGACACGCCCTGATATTGCCTATGCGGTAAGTGTTGCTAGCCAATTTATGCATTCACCTAGTGAGGATCATATGGCTGCTGTAATGCGTATTCTGAGTTACTTAAAGAATGCTCCTGGAAGAGGTTTATTATTTAAGAAAAATGGCAACTTGGATCTAGAAGGTTACACTGACGCATATTATGAAGGGAATATTATAGATAGACGTTCTACATCAGGTTACTTCACCTTTGTTGGTGGTAACCTAGTTACGTGGCGTAGCAAGAGGCAAAACGTTGTGTCTCGGTCCTCTGGAGAGTCTAAGTATAGAGGGATTGCCCAAGGGGTTTGTGAAATATTGTGGTTGAGGTGGTTACTTGCTGAAATTGGGTTTAGACCGGATGCTGCTACAAAGCTCTACTGTGATAATCAGTCTGCATTTGAAATTGCTAACAATTCAGTGCAACATGATCGAACTAAGCATGTAGAAGTTGATCGACATTTCATTAAGGAGAAGTTGGAGCATAAGTTAATTTCTATACCTTTTGTGCCTTCTTCAGAGCAGCTTGCAGATATGTTGACACATGCCGTGTCAAAGCGCCGATTTGAAGACTTACTTGACAAGTTGGGCATTACCGATATCTATGCACCAACTTGAGGGGGAGTGTTGGCGTGAGTCAATGTTCCTATTAGGAATAGAATTTGTTCCTATTAGGAATAGAATTTATATTTTATTTTAATTATCTAATTTGAGTAGAATTAGGAGATTTTGGAAATATTTCCTATTTGTACCCACTCTGTATGTAGTATATATATTCCTCCTTGAGAGAAGAATAAAGTTTAAACCCTAATTATTTTGAGTGATAATAAGAAGCATCTGGGGAAACAGTCATCATATTATGATTCTCTTGTTGCAGTTGCTGTACAAGCTGGATGCCAAACTCCTTTACCTGAAGCCAAGGTTGCATAATTACTGAAACAACCACTTCATCGCCACCTTCGAAGCGAACATGCTCCTCCAACTTCCAGAGGCTTAACCATATCATGTCTTCTCCTTCACCTGGAATACCCCAGCATCTTGGGCAACAGATCCACTTCATACCCTTGCTCTTATTTTTTTACTATAGTAACTAGTGGCCCAGGTAAAGCTCTAGCAGAATCATACTAAAGTAAACAAGTCTCTCAAGGTTTCCAATGGATCCATGGACATAAATCAGGCTCACACAATCTACAAGAATAAGTTTCTCCATATTTGGGCAGAATGAGAAGTCAGTGGTTTCTGGAAGGAAATGAGAATGGTTGAGATCAAGAATCTTCAATGATGGAAGACACTATTAGGGGAGAGATGTACAGAAGCAAAAAAATGTGGGGAGTTAATTGTTAATAGATATATATGAAAGTGAAAATTGAAATTTTTTTTGATCACATTTCAAGAACAACTAGGCTCCTCAAAGAAAACTTTGTGGGTATAGAATCCAAAGGAAACATAGTCCAACACAACCATCTTAATCCTGTACAGAATTTTGCATAAGATCCCTTAAGTTATACATGACTAAGATGGAGTAGTTTTAGTTCCCGCACCTTTGCAAATAAATTGGTTTCCAAGACTATCTCATTTGAGTTTATGAGAATGTTTGTAGGGAGCATATGCACAGCAAAGACAAGACCTTCAATTGTTCTCGTACCCTAAAAAAGAAAGGAGAAAAACATTTGGAAAATATTTACAAGAAGAAAAACATATATGTGTACAAAGAATGCATATTTCTTACATTCTTTTCCGTCAAGATTTTGAAAGAGTCCTTATGATGCCATACTCTACTATGCTTCCAAGGCTCATCTGATTCTTGGCGAACAATTTCTCTTCCCATTCCACGAATCAAGTCGTGCATATGCACCTTGTCAAATTTATCAATTGTCACCAAACATCTATCGATGAGATTTTGAATTCCAACAATTGTATAAAAATCACATCCGTCTAGTATTTTAACAATGTATTCTTTGTCCTTTCCTCTAAAGAAACAAGCAATGTGGAGGAATAATTTTCGGTCATGGTCATCTTGCAAAGAGTAGTAACTTACTCTAAGCTTATTTACTATTTCACCATTTGGAATGGCTTTTAATTTCTCCAATGCACTTTTCCATACACCTATACTTTCCCCCAACAACAAAGAACCTAAAACTTGAAGGGCTAATGGAAGTCCTCTGCAATGATCGACTAGCTTCTCTGAATATTCTATGTAATCTTCAATGGGATGGTCTCGGCCAAAGGTTGAACTGCATGCATCTTAGTAACTTGATGAGCCTTTAACAATCCTGCATGCCTAGTTGTTATGATGATTTTACTTCCTGGATAAAACTGATCTTTCATCCCAAGCACCACATCTAATTGGCTAATATGATCCACATCGTTGAGAACAAGAAAAACCCTTTTAGAGCTTATTGCATCTTCTATCTCAGTCATTCCATCATAACACTGTGTATGTTTACTTTTCTCCCAATCAAAATATCAGAAAGAAGTTGTATTTGTATTTGAACTAGGCCATTAGGTTGTTGTGAAATTTCTCTAATGTTTTCGATGAAGTCCTCCGCAATGATCAACTAGCTTCTCTGAATATTCTACGTAATCTTCAATGGGATGGTCTTGGCCGAAAGCGTGCCAACTGAAGAGCTCCAATGATTCTTGAGTCATAGTTCCAACCGCATACACCCCAATAACTTGATGAGCCATTAACAATCTTGCACGCCTAGTTGTTATGATGATTTTACTTCTTGGATAAAATCGATCTTTCATTTGAAATACTGCATCTAATTGGTCCATATGATCCACATCATCAAGAACAAGAAGAACTCTTTTAGAGCTTATTGCATCTTCAATCTTAATTAGTCCCTCACTAATATTGCTTATTTTCATTTTTCTCCCATTCAAAATGTCAGAAATAAGTTGTGTTTGTATTTGAACTAAGCCATTGGGTTGCTATGAAACTTCTTTGATATTTTGAAGGAAGCTGCTTCCTTCAAATATTCTAAAGTTTGAATTGTAAACAGCCTTTGTGATGTTGTTTTCCCTATTCCACTCATCCCATAAATTACATCATTTGATCCATCTTGTAACCATAAATTAATTCCTTCGACTTGAGAATGCATTCCAATCAAGTCGGGAGCAACACTTAATGGTGTGCGACTTAGTTTATCTCTGATCACTTTAACTATTTTCTTAATAAACTTTGACTCGTGCCTAAAAAATTGCAATCAAAATGAAAGAGAATTCAAACATGCATGCATGATTTCATATACTTAAGTCATAAAATACCATGGAAACAAGTTCAGAAAGTTAGAAGGTACAAATATATTATAGATGAGTGCTGAAAGAGTTAGATAGAACTTAAAACTATGTTTGCAATAACAGCTGGATAATAGGTATTTCTCTGTCTTTGCATCTCAGTCCCGGATTCCTTTAGAAGAATCTGGATTGCTGAGGGTGTCTTGAGTGTTTTTGTGGATGTGCTGGATATTAGGGTTATTAAAGAATCTATCAATAATTTTTTTTTCTTTTTATTTGAAAGGACAGAATCTATCAAAATTTTGAACTACATTTTTGTACACAACACTACGAAATACATATTAATGACCAAATAAAGAAACTAATTCAGTTGGTAGTAGGAATGAAATTACCCATGAGCTTGATTTTGCAAGACCATCCCTGCCAGATCTGCCACCTCTGCAAGTGCCTCCCTCCATGCCTTCACCTTTTGCAGCGGTTGAGTTTTTTGGTGTCTAGCAAATGCCTTTGCAAGACTTCCTGTCTGCTTCCTTACATGGGATGGATCCACATAGTAGAAGATAGGCAAAACGACATGATCCAGATAGTGTGTATAAACTACATTCATCATACTATTGTTTGTATTTTGTAATGCAAATTGAACCTCTGTCATTGTCGTCCATTAACTATCATTTTCTGCATGATAAGAAATTAAGAATTGCCAATATGTGAAAGGTTTTGCTATGCTTGGTGTTTTCTGTTTTCTTTGTTTGAAGTTTTTAATAGCCATTTTGCTCGTTGTTAAGAGTGTGTAACTTATAAACATACAATTAGCTAAGATAGTTAGATCTTTTAAATAGAGATTTAAGAAATACTTCAAGTGTAACATCCCAACCCAAAATTTAATTATTCGATAATTTAACTAATTTAATAAAGGGAGTTTCACTAAAATACCCAAAATGGGGGCTGAAATTATAAAAATACTCAAAACTCATTTATAAACATACCCAAAACCCATCATTACACACATACCCAAAACCCATTTTGGGTATGTTTCTATGTTTAAATAGTGCTTGGGTATTTTTATAAATACATGTCTAGGATTGGGTATTTTTATAAATATCTATTTAATAAATTATAAAACTACAATTTTGCCTTCGGGGGTAGGGGTAATTTGGTCACTTTTTAATCCGAAAGGATTTTGGGGAAATGAATGGCACCATTACATAGATTGTGCCGAGATGAGTCTGGAGACACGTAGTGGGCTCGAATCGGAGTTGCATGAAAAAGTTACAATTAAAATAAACGTAGTGGAAAAATCGTAAATAATTCGAAGTGGGTTTAATAAAAATCTGAAAACCCCTCATTTCTCTCTCTCTCTCTCTCTCTCTCTCTCTCTCTCTCCTGTCGTTACCCCCCTTTTTGAAACAACAGCGATGGTTTTTCCGTCGCCACCGCTGCCACACACCACCGTTTTGGGTGGCATTGGTCCCAAAAGAACTGCCACCTCTCCTTCTTATAGCCCCACCCCATTCTAGCCGCCACCGCCGCCCATGTTGTCGGAATTTGCAGAAAAATGGATGGTTTTAAACCAAAATTTATGAAGCTCGTTCGGACTGCTCTTTTCGAATTAGGTACGTTTTTTCATCTTCTCGATGTGTTTTAGCTGATGTTTGGGTTGTTTAGGATTAATTTCTGCGTTTTGGTTGACAAATAAGCGATAGAAGTTTTGGCCGGTTTCGACCCTTGATTCCTACCACCTCCGGTCACTTTTTGGGATTGGTCCAAGAACAAAAGTTGCTCCACTCAATGTCCTGATCATGTCGGTATAGGTCTTGACCGAAAATTTTGAGATTTTTTGGTCATCGAAATTTCTCTACACACCAACGCGTTGCCATCGTGTGTGGTGGCGCGTGGGCATTGTTTGGGTGTCCCTCTTGGTTCAAAAATTATCCCCATGTCATCCCGAACACGATGGTATGCTTGGATTTGAATTTGGTTATTGTTTGATTGTCGATCGGATATTGCATATTAGGCGTTATAGGTTTCGATATGTTCAGACCGTTGGATTTCGACTCCATTTTCATAAAGGTTGATCTAGGAATCTCTTATAACAACCCGGTCCTAAATTATAGTTAAATATTAAATTACTCAAGAAAAAGATAATTTTACCCCGGGAATATTTAAATTATTTAAGAGTTGACTTTTTATTCGTGAAAGATTAAATAATTAAAATAAGAGGAAATAAGTTTAAATGAGAAAATAAATTGAAATATTAATTAATACTAAAGGGCAAAAAGGTCATTTTAAGTTCGGGAAAGAATTTGGGACTTGGGTGGTATCGTTGCGTAGAGCTCAACGATACGAGTTCATAGACATGCGACACGCCTAATTCCGAGTTGTAACGAAGGAGGAAAGGTCTAGAAACGGAAAGGACGTAATGGGAATTTTGAAGTTTGTTACTATAGCGACAGTGTGTCACTACGGGTGCTACAATACGCAGCACCTCTCCCAGTCCCCTGTTCCTGTTCATTCGAACAGTTTTGCTTTGTGACCTCCTCCGACCACCAAATCGCATGATATTGGTACCAAAACGTCAAGCTTACTTCCCTCTTTCCATCTCGACCAACCTCAGCCGCTGGGACCATCGGAGGTGGCCGGAAAACGCAAAAATCAGACCAATTTCTACCCATTTTTAACAGATTTTCGCCAGCGGTTTCTACCTCCTCCGGCCACCAAATTGGTCAATTCAGGTATGCTTTTCCATCTATTTTGCATGCTCTAGCTGATGGTTGGGTATGAATTGAGCAATTTCGAGCGTAGGTAATCCGATTTTCGGATTGGATTTTGGCCGATTTTGGGATTGCGATTCTGGCCACTTCCACTCGTTTTTCGGGGTAGATCCAAGAACAAAAGTGACTCCAAATGAGGTTTTACACCTAGGGTAGGAAGCTTAGCCAACGGTTTGGAGTTTTTCTGGCCGCCATGATTTTCTATAGACACCCACGCGCTGCCGACGTGTGGCCGGCACGTGGGCAAGGTAGTTGGGACCACTCTCTGTCCTAAAATGATCTCCTGGTTCTCACGAGCACGTAAGTACTTTCGGTTTCCAATTCGGATAACGTTTGAACCCGAACGGATTTTGCCTATTGTACGATTTCCGAGTTCGAGATGTTCGAACCGTTGGATCGCTTCCCATTTAATATATGTTGATCTAGACATTCCTAGGATCATGTAGGAATTTGTGGATCATGAATCGGAGCCCCGGATGTTCCGATTCAATAAGTTAAAGTTTGCGTTTTACGATAACCGTTCGAATCGTGCGATCGCGAGTGATCCGACCGTCCGATCCGGGCCAAACTTGCAGGACGTGTATCCTAGACCTCATGGAACCCATAGAAACTTTCGGATTGTAAAACGGAGGTTGTGGGTCTGTGGGCCCGGTTGACCCAAGTACGGGTAGTTTGACCCTTAACCGTTACTTGAGTTATGTTGACTATGTTGGGATTTGGAGATTGTTTTTATTATTATCGTATGACAATTCTTGGTTAATATTTTAATAATTTAGATTATGGAATAGATTCGTATGAGTTAATTATTTTTGGTGAGTTATGAAAGTGAGCCTTGGACTTGGCTATGAATATTAGGAAGTGAGTGGACATTGTTTTCAAATAAATGGCATGGTTTTGTGATGAAAATTTTATGCATATGAATTTAATGGTTTAATGAAATTCACTTTATATTTAATAGTTGAATTTATTATTTTTGTAAAGTATTTGTGATATATGTGGGTTTTGACATATTTGAGTATCTTGAGTTATATATATACAATACTTGAGAAAGTGCTATCTTTGTTGATTATGTGTGGGGTACTTGGGATGTTGTTGTGAGATGTGGAGAGATGTGAGACTAGAATGTCAATTTGAAGTGCTATAAGCACTACCCTATGTACCTCCCCAGATACGAATTATATGCTTGAAAGTTTATTGTCTATACTATGAATAGGTAATTGGGAAAAATTGAATTAAGGAAGGGAATATTATTTTTGTAATATTGTTATAAGGGTTACCAACCCCACCATCATATGTACCTTCCCTGGTCACTATACCCACACGTGACGTTGAACTTTCCGGCATGTGTGCTTCCTTGGTTACGGATTCTAGAATTGATGGATATTTGGAAATGGTGGATATGGTTTGGATATGACGGAACCCGTGGCATCCTTAACGGGGTGTTGCTATAGACCCTTGATTGGGTAGTCTGCGAGCGTAGGGCTGTTATAGGCGTACGGGTCTTAGAGGATTCGTCCGTACGTGCTGGTTGAGAGTTAGTCCCCCGGTTGGATGACTCGTTCCCTAGCCACATGGTCAATTGAGGATTCTTCCATGTGGACTAGTCAAACGATCCCCAGTTGGATTGTTTTCCCCAGGACATGATGTGCATCATCATATGTACCTCCCTTGGATACTGATACTTGGAATAGTGGATATGGATACTTGGATACAAATGAATACGTGGATATGTCGGAACCCGAGGCATCCTTAACCGGATGTCACTGTAGACCCTTGATTGGGTAGTCTGCGCTCGTAGGACTGATTACAGGCGTACAAGTCTTGAGGATTCAGCTGTGCTTGCTAGCTGAGAGTTTGTCCCCGATTGGACTCGTTCCCGGGCCACATGGGTGTTGAGGATTCCTCCATGTGTTCTAGTTAAACAATCCCCAGATTGGATCGTTGTCCCCTAGTACATGATGATGGTGAGAGGTGGGTGTATTTCTATATATATATTCATTTATGGACATACATATTACATATATGTATATGTGGATTCGTTTCTGGTTTGAGATTCTTGAGATTTTGCTTCTTGAGTACTCTGGATGGGTATGAATGTTTAAGCCCTGGATTGGGAAGTGTTATTCAACAACATACGCCTTGGATAGGGTATGGTTGCATGGAAAGAACTGGAAAAAGGGAAAGGAACTCACAGGATGTTCAGGAGTTGCCTCGTCGAAATTGATGTAGTAAGGAATCTAAAGTTATTCGTTGGTTTTACTTTAAATAATCATATATTATCGGAGTTGTGACCGTTGATGAAAGAACTACGTGTTTCTTGATCCCTCACCCAAGGGTACGTAGGTAGCCTGCGGTCTCACTTAGGTGCAGCCGCAAAATAAACTATATTTAAAAAGGGTTTGATCGATTCTGAGTTTGTGAATGGATTTTGATATGATGGTTGGATTTGAATCCTGTTTGATGATTTCGGTGGTATTCGTCAAGTTGTTTGAGATCTTTAATTGCATTGTTTATGTAATATTCGACTTAAGAACTTTGCTGGTTTTGTTTCGAACCATTCGAAGGCCGGAGGCCTTTTATGCAATTGCATGTTGTTAACTTGTGCATGTTGCCAGTTGGTGTTTTAAAATGTGTTTTTAATAGGCTGAAGAATTTAGGGAAAGTCCAAATTTTAGAGGAGACTCTGCCGAAATTTCGGCAGAAGTCTCGTGCCTCTTTTCCCTTAGTTTGGTAAAAAGGCTAAATTTTTAGTAAGTGGGCCCGGCATTGGTATGATGTCGGAATTTCCACAGGATTCGTCTCGAGTTTTGAAGAATTCGGGGGCGGGTCCTGTCATCTTAGGATCGTGTAGGAATTCACGGATTGTGAATTGGCGTCCGGATACTCTGATTCAATGACTTAAAGTCTGAGTTAAACGATAACCGTCCGATTGTTCGATCGTGAGCGATCCGAGCAGTTTCAATTCGGACCAAACTTGCAGGACATGCATAATAAACCTTGTTGAACCCGTAGGAACTTTCAGATTTGAAATTGAAGGTCTTGGGCCTCGTGGGCTCGGTTAACCAAGTTTGGGACAGTTTGACCCTTCCGGTTGACCATGAGTCTTCCTAGGTAATTTCACCCTTTGAGAAGTACTAGAATGACCTTATTAACGAGTCTTGACTGTTATTTGAGCTATGTTGATTATATAGGGATTTTATGACTGTTTTTATGTTATCGTATGAAATTCTTGGATATTAGTTAGATAATTGAAGTTATGCAATGGATGAGCTTGGGATACTTGATTGGTGGGTTGTGAAAATGAGCCTTGGGCTCGGCTATAATTATTAGGAAATGAGTGGACGTTTGTGTTTAAGTATACCTCGTTCTTCTATTCGGGGTGGGTTGTGAGTTGTGAGTGTTGTAAACACTTTGTATATTTTCTCCCTTTAGTAAAATGATCTGCAGCAGGTCCGGAGACGTAGGCACAATTGGCTGAACTCCGTTATCAAATTTGTGTGTCTTATTTCCTCTGTTATTTCGCATTCTCACTAATCTGGTTTATAGGGAAATCTGCGTAATTTCCTAACACTTGATATAGAATTAAACATATGGTACTGAGATTTTTAATGCGCTTGAGATTTTGGCTCTTTTCAGCACCTGTCGTAAATTAATTTTATAAAATGAGCAGCTCAAAGAATCAAAAGAGAACATTGCATTGCGTGATACATATTCGAAGAAGATCGATGCATTTGATGCTACGAAATGAAATAGGTCTTAGGAAGGAAAACATTGGATGTATGCAAGAAACAACTGTATGCAGTTCGGGTACAAAGTTTATCCACGGCTTGTTGACTGTCGCTTCTTTTTGTGTGAGAGAGAAGACCGGGTGATGAGAGAAAGCGTGAGAAAGAAGCATGCTGCGGAGATGAGCACCTTCCCCTTCCAGCCACGGAGGCCGCCGGATTTGCTGCCTGTCGTGACTGCAATTGTCTGATCATAATGTTGCTCTTCTTCTTTGACTGTAACAAAAAAAATAACAGAAAATCCCAACAAATTAGATGAAACTTAATAGTCGGAGTAAAATCAAATGCGTCAATAAACAACACACCCGTCGTATCTTCATCATCAGAGTCCTCAAGGATCTTATTAAACCAAATCGGATCTTCTATTTGTTTAACTCTGTTGAAAATCAAGTATACTCCTGGCTGATATTGACCCAAATCTCCACTCTTGACACATGGATAATAAGAAGTATCTGTGGAAACAGTCATCATATTATGATTCTCTTGTTGCAGCTGCTGCACAAGCTGGATGCCAAACTCCTTTACCTGAAGCCAAGGTTGCATAATTACTGAAACAACCACTAATTTTGTTCTTCATTTTTTCTTTCTTTCTTTATATGCTTTTTTTTTAAAAACTTTTGTTGGAAGGCTCTTTGGGACAAGACTCTTGAGTTCCGATTCTTGCTTCAGAAAGCGTTCTCAAGTTCAAATAGATTACCACAGGTCTGTTTCAGCAGCTTTCCTTTTCCTGTTTTACTAGCTTTTTGTCATGTTAACTATTATGTTCATACTTGAGAGGTTATCTGCAGGAGCCAGTTAGGTCTTTATTTTGTGATTCACATGAGGGTGTCAAAGCAGCATATTCGGATCTAGTTAACTCATCAAAGAGAACTTTGGATTCTCTAGTGGAACTAGAAGAGGTATGACCGTTATACAAAATTATAATGTCTACCTGGTATTACTTGGTGGTTACCTTCGTAGATTGTAGTAATATGTTAAGTAATTTATACATTATTATGGTTTTGCTAATTTTGCCATCTGTGTATACTAACATGTTACTTTTCTTGTTACAGGCTTTACTTGAAAAGAACCCATCCATTGTTCAAGCAACAGATAGTATTCATCATACTATTGTATTTATTTTGTAATGCAAATTGGCCCTCTACATTGGTGTGGATAAACTACCGTTTTCTGTTAACAATTGCCAATATGTGAAAGGTTTTGCTATGGTTGGTGTATTCTGTTTTCTGCGTTTGAAGTTTTTAATAGCCATTTTGTGCCTCGTACTAAAGAGTGTTTAACTTATAAACCTACAATTAGCTAAGATAGAGTTAGATATGAATATGATCAAATCGAACTTTAAGGAAATGCTTTAAGTTTCCTCCCTTTTATATGATTGTGGTGTTCCACAAATTTGAGAACTTCCCCTGCAATAATTATTCACTATAATTCAGAGTATAATTAGTCAGATTATGTTGGTACTAAGCTAGTTACTACTAAGGATGTCAAGGTGTCAATTGAGAGGAATGCTATAGCCCACAATACAATTAATAGTTTAACGGATAGCTATAGGCCATGATCAAAGTATACTACCAGTCGTCTAAGTACAGGTGGAATAGCTTATTGTGGAGAAATCTAATACAATTGTTCTGCTGGGAGTGCTTATTCAACTTAATTGATTGCAGTGGGGGAAAGACATAGAAATGATAGGGAACCGTAGCCAAGTGGTTGGAGTGGACTCAGCCCTTTCCCAAGCTCAGTCCAAAATGCAAAGCATTGAGCTTGAGCTTGAACCAGCTCAATTTTCAAATCTAAATCTTTGCCCTTCAGCTTTGGGTCAGCTGAACTGGAGTGACGTTTGCGCTGAGTTCTGATTGAGTTCGAGTGGTCCTGTTGGTATGAAAAAATAGTTGTCTTTAACAAAATTTAGACAATTTGTGAAATTACAGCCTTCAAGGTAACATCACTTTAGTCACCACTCCAGGGGTAGGTATTTGTTACAGTGGTCAAAATCATAGGCATAGAAACCAAATCAGATTGGGCCATGTTTTGTTGATCTGAGGGTAGACCAAGATCAGCCTGAATTTCAAATCTGATCTAAAAAGTCAGCCCAAAATCCTTCCAGCTTTATCATATAAAGCTTAGTCCGATTAAGCCAAACAAATCGGGCTTTTGGGCTACCTTAGTCTAATTGACTGTCCTAGTTTGTGCTATTTTCACTTTCATGAAGTTCATACTGCATGTGTACATTTATTGCTTGTCTTAATATGTTTCCTGTTCTTAAGGTAAATCTGCTCGGTCAAAGCATTCAGAATCATCTAATAACATTGATGCTGATGGTGATGAGGATTGGTCACGGATTTCTCAGTTGCTTTCAAGGTACTCGGATCATATTCTAGATAATTTGAGAAGAAGGATCATACTCTGCATATGCTCTTGTTTTATTGAAATCGATCTGAACTTGTGTAAAACTGAATATATTAAATTTTGAGTTCATGCAATGCCTGGCTGATCCATTTAGAGCAGCAAAAAGAAACTTGAAATTCTTATCCCTGTTTTCTTTTGGAATTTCTATTAGATGGTAGATTCAAGTATCTTAGTATTTTTTTCTCTAACTCAATACTATAGTGTATATAATTTTTATATTTATTTATTAGGTAGTTGACAGTTAATACCTCATTAACTGTTACAGATGAGATGTACCAAACAATAGTATTTAAAGTCGGTTGATATTTTGAATTCAACTTATGGAAGTGGAGTATATTAGTATGCTTGCGAAAGGGGCTGGCAAAAGACCATGAAATGCATTTATCTTCCTTAAAAATTCTACGGCGACATATGTATACACTGAGATGTAATTATACTTGTGTGAAATTCTACTATCAAAAATCTTATACTAGCAGTCACGCTGCGACAAGTTCCCTTGCATGTTTTGTGGCATTTTGTTCTACTATGTTCAACATTTCATTATTGTTTGCATTAAAAGATTTTAATGCAATTCATTCTATAGGGGTAACTTTGTCTAACTAAGACCTTTCATGTTGTATCTTGTAGCATAGCTACTTTTAGAAACAAATCAATAGACAAATGGCAGAGGAAGACACAGGTGACCACAGGTGCTGCTGCTATTAAAAGCAAGCTGCATGCTTTTAATCAGGTTTGGCCCTATGATCGAACTTTGTAATCGACCTATGAGTAGACTTATAGCCATGCTTCGCCAGATATTCAATAGGAATGAATTTTCCTTTCCAATTGCAGAATATCAGTGAACAAGTTGCTTCTTATATGAGAGATCCAAGCAGAATGGTTAAGCAGATGCTGTTAAAGGAAAGAATCAAGTCATATTTGATATGCCCAGATTATAGGGTCGTTGATTGATTCCTTGTATATATGTTATTCAATTGTTTTATTTCCTTCCTAGAATAAGACTCTCTCAGTTTGTATAAAGCTGTAGCTATATTGTATATTCACATATCAATAAAATACAGAGATCTTCTCTACCAAACTATTCTCTTCATTCACCATTTTTACATGGTATCAGAGCACCGATTCTGGTGACTCTCGAAACCCAAACACCTTCCGCTACAACACAACACAACAAGATGGGTGAAGCAAAATCCACAGAGAAACCAATTGATGTTTCGGACCCGCTCACCTTGCATCACTCGGACCATCCGGGAATTGTTTTGGTCTCCAGGCTTCTTGAAGGATACAACTATGGGCAATGGAGTCGATCTATGCGTCTCAATCTTAGCGCAAAGAATAAGATTGGCTTTGTCGATGGGTCTGTAAAAGCCCCAGCATCCACAGATGCGAAACACTCCATTTGGCAACGATGCAACGACATGGTATTATCGTGGATCTTGAATTCAGTACATCCGGACATTGCCGGCAGCGTGATCTATGCCGAAACAGCGGCTGAAGTTTGGAATGACCTCAAAGAGAGGTTTTCACAGGGCAATGATTCCAGAATTTACCAAATCCAACAAGAAATTGTTGAACATCGACAGGGACAGCAATCTGTCTCAGCTTATTACACCAAGATGAAGGCACTTTGGGACGAGTTGTCTTCCTACCATGACACTTTATCATGCACGTGTGGAGGATTGAAGAAAGTTGCTGCACGAGAAGAGAAAGAAAGAGTCATGCAGTTCCTTATGGGACTAAATGAGACTTACGCCGCCGTCCGGGGACAGATTTTGATGATGCAACCCCTTCCTGACACACGCAAGGTCCATGCCTTGATACTCCAGCAAGAACGACAGGTTGAAGTAGCTGCACGACGTGATAGTAATACCGGTCATCATGCGATGAAGGTTGCTCAACCCAGCCGTTCACCTGCAGGCCAAGGGAATCTGACTCCCTTAAAGTGCAGCTATTGTGACCAAGAACGACACAGCGTCGATCGCTGTTATTTTCTCCATGGTTTTCCCGTGGGCCATAAGCTACATGGCAAAAATGTGAAGCCGCCCAACCGAAGGAAATCAGCTGCACATAATACTCAAGTAAGCTCTGTGGAGTCAACTCAGACACCGACTACCACTCCTAATGAGAAGCCCACATTCACCACCGAGGAGTACACTCAACTCATGGCGCTGCTTCGCAAAGAGAATGGTAATACACCACCTTTTGCTAACGCCACAGGTATTGTTACCCCTACATGTTATAACACAGTACATGCATCTCACTCCACTCTGTATTGGATAGTAGACAGTGGGGCAACGGATCACATATCCCATTTCGTGCCCTCAAATCACATGACTCCGTCACAAAATGACTTTGTTGAATTACCTGATGGTGGACACGCTGAAATCACATCGGTTGGTTCTGTTAAATTGACCAAGGATTTAGTTCTTGATGGTGTTCTACATGTACCAAAATTTCGAGTCAATCTTTTGTCTGTTAGCAAACTCACTCAAGCTTTGGGATGTATAGTGACATTCTTCCCCAATTTTTGTGTTGTGCAGGACGTGGCTACGAAGAGGATGATTGGCCTGGGGAAGGAACATAAAGGGCTCTACTACATCACCCGCCAACAAAACCCACACCTAGTACATCATGTCAACCGCCATTCCAGCCTCTGGCACCAACGTCTTGGACACCCATCTGCTGCCCCTCTCCAAGCTTTATCCAAAAGCATCCCTAAAGTTGTTTTTGATTTTTCCAATAATTGTGATGTCTGTCCCTTAGCCAAACAGACTCGTTTACCTTTTTCTTCTAGTTTGATTAAATCCGTAGCTCCTTTTGATTTGATCCATTGTGACATTTGGGGGCCTCACAGAGTTACTTCACACTCTGGGGGCGTTATTTTTTAACTATTGTAGACGATTATTCTCGTTTTACATGGATTCATCTTATGAGCTTTAAATCAGAAACACAGTCATTGTTGAAATCCTTCTTTCTTGGGTGCAAACCCAATTTAATTGTCGCATTAAGTCTTTGCGTGCTGACAATGGGGCAGAATTCATATCCATGCGAAATTTTTTTGATGACAATGGCGTATTTTTCCAACATTCTTGTCTCTCAACGCCTCAACAAAATGGGGTTGTTGAGCGCAAGCATCGTCATCTTTTAAATGTGGGGAGGGCTCTTAGATTCCAGGCTCACTTACCATTGTCTTTTTGGGGAGAAAGTATCCAAACAACATGTTATCTCATAAACCGATTACCTACACCTCTCCTTTCTCACAAATCCCCATATGACATGCTTCATCACACTCCTCCTACTTATACGCACATGCGTGTTTTGGTTGCCTTTGCTATGCAACAAATACTCACCCTATTCACAAATTTGATAAACGAGCTAGGCGTTGCATTTTTGTTGGTTATCCCCTTGGCCAAAACGGTTATCGCATCTTTGATCTCGAAACCAAGAAATTTTCCACCTCTAGGGATGTCAAATTTTATGAACATGTTTTTCCATTCTCGACCCAACCCGTCGATTATGATGATGATACTACAAGTCCGGTCTTACCACTACCTCAAGACCTCTCTCATAGCCCAGATGACCTTATTGGCCCAGCTGACTCCTCATCCTCTTCTCCAGTTGGTAACTCAAATCTCTCCAACCCATCTCCCATTGTCGGCCCAGACATAAACATTCACGACAGTCCCCAATTGTCACCTAACCCCTCAACGACTCCACCTCCTCTTCTCCATGTCCCTGACCACCAGCACGACCTCTCCAACCAAACCCCTGCTATCCCAACCCCTCTTTCTGGGCCTCAGCTTCGTCCGTTTTGACCGTGTTCCTCAGCCTAACATCAAGCTTCGTGATTATCATGTTTATCACGCCAGTTGCTTGACCCCAGTGCCACCTCTGCCACGTCGAGCACACGCTATCCGTTAACTCGGTATGTTTCTTACTCCCACTTGTCTGATGCTTATCGTTCTTTTGTGACCAACATATCCCACTTGGCAGAACCAGTTTCTTATGAACGGCTAGCTAGCAGATCCGAAATGGGTTGAGGCTATGCAGACTGAACTTGATGCTCTTGCTGCCAATAATACTTGGACCATAATGCCATTACCTTCTGGTCACCGAGCCATTGGATGTCGGTGGGTCTTCAAAATCAAGTATAACTCCGATGGTACAGTTGAACGCTACAAGGCGCGTCTTGTGGCCAAAGGATTTACTCAACGTGAAGGAATTGATTACAAGGAGACTTTTGCTCCTGTTGCCAAACTCATTACTGTGCGATGCCTCTTGTCTGTTGCTGCCATTCGCAATTGGTCTTTGCATCAACTTGATGTGCAAAATGCCTTTCTTCATGGTGATCTCCAAGAAGAAGTCTACATGCAGCCTCCTCCCGGGTTTCGTCGACAAGGGGAGAGAGTTGTATGCCGACTCAACAAATCTTTGTATGGGCTTAAACAAGCATCTCGCAGTTGGTTCCACAAGTTTTCTCATGCCATTCAAGAAATTGGCTTTCACCAATCCAGGGCTGATTATTCTTTATTCACCAAGGTGTGTGATAATTCTTTTACTGCTATACTCCTTTATGTTGACGATATGATCATCACAGGGAATAATGAAGATGCCATTGTTTGTCTCAAACGGTTTCTCCACACAAAATTTCGCATCAAGGATCTTGGACCACTTAAATATTTCCTTGGTGTTGAAGTTGCACGATCCAAAGATGGGATTTCTATTTGTCAACGCAAGTATGCCCTGGACATACTTGAAGAGGCTGGATTACTTGGTGCAAAACCTGCAATGTTTCCTATGGAGCAGCACTTGAAATTGACGCCTCCAGATGGTGTCGCTCTCAAGGACCCTACACACTATCGCAGATTGGTTGGAAGATTAATCTATTTGACAATCACAAGACCGGAAATTGCATATTCCGTCCACATTCTTAGCCAATTCATGCAACAGCCAAGAAAGCCTCACCTAGATGCAGTGCATCGCCTTCTTCGATACTTAAAGATAGCTCCGGGTTAGGGGTTGCTCTTTCCCTCACAAGGCAGTCTAATATTACGGGGTTATTGTGATGCCGATTGGGCAGGATGTCCCACCACGAGAAGGTCCATCTCGGGTTATTGTGTTTTTCTTGGTAATGCTCTTATAGCTTGGAAGACCAAGAAACAAACTACTGTTTCCAGATCATCAGCTGAAGCTTGAGTATCGCTCAATGGCAGCAATCACATGCGAGCTCACTTGGCTAAGATATCTACTACGCGACTTGTGCATTGATCATTCTGAACCGGCAACGTTACACTGTGACAACCAAGCGGCAATACATATTGCAGCCAATCCAGTTTACCATGAACGTACCAAACATATTGAACTTGATTGCCACACTGGACGAGAAAGAATTCAAAAAGGAGAAATCAAGACAACATACGTGCAAACTGGAAAACAGATTGCTGACATTTTCACAAAGCCATTGGGGCAAGCTGTTTTTCATTCACATCTCAGCAAGTTGGGTGTTTTGGATATCCACACTCCAACTTGAGGGGGAGTGTTAAAGGAAAGAATCAAGTCATATTTGATATGCCCAGATTATAGGGTCGTTGATTGATTCCTTGTATATATGTTATTCAATTGTTTTATTTCCTTCCTAGAATAAGACTCTCTCAGTTTGTATAAAGCTGTAGCTATATTGTATATTCACATATCAATAAAATACAGAGATCTTCTCTACCAAACTATTCTCTTCATTCACCATTTTTACAGATGCAGATGAGGCGATCGGCAGTTGGTGTATTTGGCACTGTAAGATATTAAAACTTCCCTCTAAATTGAGTTCCCAAGGTTGCATGGGCATGCTCAGACAGAATTGTGCTTCATTTATAACATCATAACAAGATAGGTTTTTCTTAATTTTGTACATCTAGTAATTAATACCTGACATATGGATGGGCAGGTTCCTGAGGGGGAGAATACTCCAATGCTATGCTAATTTGAGGACGCATATGTAGATTACATCGCAATTTAATGTCCCATGGATTTTAAATTTTTCCCATGTCGCAAATGAGGTACACATCTATTGTGTTGGATGGGTGCCAGTTTATAAAATGTTTGAACAATTTTTGGGTTGTTTGGGGTGTTTTCTTCAATTTTCTTCACATGGCCCCAGTGCTAATTCATGAGTTTGTTCCCTTTGACTGCTATATACGAATGAACCTTGCCATCTGTGTGTGTGAGGGCTGTTAGTTTTTTTAATACTCATCATGCGTCATTAGCCTTAATTGTATCTTTTAATTAATATTTTGCTTTGTTTGCATCAATTTCCTCCTTGATATGTCATGAAAGTTATGTTTCTATTTGCACAAATTGATTAATTTTATTCCTTTACTCTGTTAGGAGACACAATGTGATGCTGGTGCACAAGCTGATGGCGACCCAGAACTTTTAGACGACTCCGAGTTTTACCAGCAATTACTGAAAGAATTTTTTGAGACAATTGGGGCATCCCATACTTCATACATGAATCTTTTAAATGTGCGCTTATATGGTTATACCCGATCTTTAAGGGGCTGTTTGGTATTTGATTTGAGTCCAATTTTATAAACTCAAAAAGAGATTTTAAATTCAAAGGCCCAAAAACTCATTTGGTAGGCCCATTTTTAAAAGCCCAATCCCAAAACAAACTTAAAAAGACCCTTATTATTAAAAACAAAACAAATGCGTTTTTCTTGAATTTATTTTTCTGACGTCGTTCGTTTGCTCTGCACTACTGGTTCGCTCTCGCTCAAGCTTCAAGCTTCCATGGGAGAAGCTTGAAGCTCGCTTGCTCCCTCTCTCTCCATCTTTCTCTTCGTCCCTCTCTCTCTGCCTCTCTCCTCCTCTCTCTCATCAGTTCAAACCCTAGAAATTGGGGATTTCCAAATCAAAGGTCAGTTTGCTTTTTCTATTCCTTGTCTTTTGGTTTCTCGAATTTTTTTTGGATAGCTGGGTTTTGTTTGTTGGTAAATGAGTTTCTGTTTAAATTTGATAATGGGTTTCTTTTATAATCAGACGTATGCTTATGAATGGGCAGATTTGCTTCTGAACAGTTCTCCATTTCTTCTATTTTACTCTCTTGTGAAACACACTGTTATGTTTTGTCTCCTTTTGATCATTGTGTATCCCCAACTGTGCACTTATTGATGTATTGATACTATTCAGTTACCACTATATCATGGAATCATGCCCAATTGAATGGTAAACATTCTGTTGTGGTACTACAGAAATTGCATTTTTACCCAAAAATGTATGAAATGATATGCTAGTTTTATGTCTGAACTTTCTGTATAAATACCAATTAAGCACATGCATATACACAATAGGACATGAGATTGCTTTCATGTAGACATCATTAGTTTACACAGCAAGTGTAAGTGGGCTTAGAAAGAAACAAGAACAAGCGTGCTGCTCATTGGGACCATATTACCATATTTCCACATCTCAAACTCCTTTTTTCTTTGAATTATGGGGAAGGAATATCTGTGTTACCTTTAGAGAAAGGCAGCTTAGGTAAAAGGAGATTAGTAATGATGTTAGTGTAATGCACATAAGAAACTGAAGAGAGAAAAAAAAAAAAAAAAAAAAAAAAAAAAGGTGATGAGATAACAGATCCGATCCTGGTCAAAGCCCAAAAGCAAAAGTCTTAATGATATTTGTATTTGTCTCTGCATCATTGGGACACAAAACTGAGCTGGCCCCGTATATCTCTCTCTCTCTCTCTCTCTCTCTCTCTCACACATAGTGAAGAAAAACAGCAGCTTTGGTAACTTTTTTTGGGTACAAAATGGAGCGGTCTGGCATAGTTGTTTCCTGTTATTGCCAGCATATTATTTAATGATTCTGATTTTCCACTATTTGGTTATCCACAGAGATGGCCTTTTATTCTCTGAAAAAGTTGCATACTAAGAAGAGGAAGATTGTGGACAGACGAGCCTCTAAGAGTCGCAAGATAAGGTATCAGTATAGGTTAATTCTTTGCTTCCCTATGTGGACCTGCTATGATTTGTTTTGGAAATTAATAAATATGCTTTTGCAGGTATAATGTTCACGAGAAGATAGTTAATTTCATGGCTCTGGAGCCTATGACCCTTCCAACTATGGTTCCAGACCTCAATAATTTGTTTGGGTTGAAGAACCAGAAACGAGCTTCTGTAGTGTAGTGGATAGGCCTTTGGATCCAGGCTCTGAAATTTTGTTTGTTATTTAAATGATTTGATATAATATTTAATCTAATATATGTTGTCCTGATATTTCTGTAATTCATTCCATACCAATTTTTGCAATGTGAGCCTCTTCTTCTGAACGCATAGCTTTGTTCTTGATATGCATTGACAGTTAACCAGCTGTTGAGTTGAGATGTACAAATAATTCAGCCACGGCTTGTTGACTGTTGCTTCTGTCTGCGTGAGAGAGAAAGCATGAGCTTGCAAGCTGCGGTGATGAGCACCTTCCAGCAATGGAGGCAGCTGCTGCAGTTATTACTGCCTGTGGGGGCTGCAATTGACCCATCATCCTGTTGCTCTTCTTCATTGTCTGAAAAACCTACAAAAATAACATAAAATCCCAATTTAAATTAGAGGTAACTTATTTTTCAAATGAAATATGGACTGACCTGGGAACACCGTAGATGATGAATATCCTATCCTAACAACATAGATTTTGATGCTAATTTTAATTTATTAGGGGTCTTTTTATTTTTATTTTTATAATTTAGTTTATTGTGGAAATAGTTGGAGTAAAATCATCAAATGCGTCAATAAACAACACACCTCCTCTATCTTCATCATTGAACAAGAATTCATAGGAATGATTCACCCATGAATCAACAGGATAAACGGGGGCACTCATCATATTATGACTCTCTTGTTCCACCTGCACAAACTGGATCCCCAACTCCTTTAACTGAAAGTGTTCCGTACGTACTGAAACAACCACTTGATCGCCACCTTCTAAGTGCTCATCCTTAAACTTCCAGAGGCTTAACCATATCATGTCTTCTTCTTCAACTGGAATGCCGTAAAATGATGGCTCATAGTACCACGTCAGACCCTTGCTCTTATTTCTGACTCTAGTAATCATATCATTGTCTGGAAAATCAGAGCCAGAACTCGCATAGACAGCACAGACGATCAAGCCTTTAATTCTGGGATTATCAAGCAAAGGCACAGTAAAAGATATTGAAGACCCTCTACTTTTATGGCTGAATTGGCCTGGAACCTCATTCCCACCAAAAAATGTGCTGAATATACCATTTTCATACAGTCCCTACATATATGCAATGGAAATGACAATATTAGTCAACCATTTCCTGTGATCATTAGAGAGAGAGAGAGAGAGAGAGAGAGACGCACCTGGACGGGACTCCAATCATCCTTCACTGAAATATAACATGGTTTATGCATCCGAATGGGTGCCATTGATTCCAACAAGTTGCACAATCCCAAGTGGTTGATCATTTCTACATCTACACTTCCAACGGGTTGTAACTTATGTAAAGATGTAATATGATGGTGAAAGGTAAAGGTGTAAGAGAAAGGAAGGAGCTGTAATGAAGAATTTGTTTATTCTTTGTATAAACGGCTGTGCCTTCAGTTCATTGTTTACAGTGACAATACATTCTAGGCTTATTATCACAAAACGTCCCCGACGTTTGCGAAATTATCACATTGCATTCTTAAAGTTTTTTTGTATCACTCGTGGTCCCTAACGTTAATATATGTGCTCTTAAATAGTCCCTCCGTCAAAAAACTGTTAAATCCAGGGATATAATCGTCAAATCAATCCAAAATTATATTTAAAAAAATATTTTTTATTTCCATTCCTTCTCTCTTTCTTTTCTTCTTCTTCTTTCTCTCCGCCTGTTCTTTTCTTCTCTTCTTCTCTCTCTTTTTCTTTTTTTTCTTCTTTTTCTCCTTTTCTCTCTTTGCTCCTCTTTTCTTCTTCTTTTCCTTCGCATGGCTGTTTCTTTTTCTTCCTCTTTCCTTCTTTGCTCCTCGTTTCTTCTTCTGTCCAAAAGCAACCAGATTCATCCTCTTAGAACAATGCGTTGATTCGTAGAGAATTTGACAGTGAGACTACTCTCCCTTGAGATGAGTTGGATTCCTATGTTTTTAGCACAAGCTCTGTTCTTGTTGAAATTTTATAAACAGGCATCATGGGAGAGAGCCTCCACTTTTCCAAAAGCCGCTTCGAAACTGAAAAGCAACCCAAAAATCCCTGCTTCTGCTTCTCGTTGAAAACAGGAGTGGACCCAATTTCCAGCACCACTAGTCAAAACTGAAATCCGATTGAGTTGCATGCAGCTTCAAACTCCTGTGATCAGATTCAGATGAGTGAATTGGTAGTTGGTAGTTTCTATGGTAAGTTGAGGCAAACAAACCCAGCAGCCCAGCTTCACTTCATCAAACCCAGCATTCCTTCTAAGAGGATGAATCTGGTTGCTTTTGGAGAGAAGAAGAAATGAGGAACAAAGAAGGAAAGAGGAAGAAAAAGAAACAGCATGCGAAGGAAAAGAAGAAGAAAAGAGGAGGAAAGAGAGAAAATGAGAAAAAGAAGAAAAAAAGAGAAACAAAGAGAGAGAAGAAGAGAATAAAAGAACGGGCAGAGAGAAAAGAAGAAGAAGAAAAGAAAGAGAGGGAAGGAAATAAAAAATAATTTTTTAAATATAATTTTGGATTGATTTGACGATTATATCCCTGGATTTAACCGTTTTTTTGACGGAGGGACTATTTAAGAGCACCTATATTAACGTTAGGGACCATGAGTGATACAAAAAAACTTTAAGGATGCAATGTGATAGTTTCGCAAACGTCAGGGACGTTTTGTGATAATAAGCCTACATTCTATTATATACAAGGTAAAAACCCTAGGCTATACAAAGGGTACTAGAAGACAAAAGAGAGAGGTCCTTATCCATTTCCAGCTAGGACAGTAGTGCTGCTGTGGTCCTTATCTAGAGGTACAATTTGTTGAGTAATGGAGCCGTTAGGCTGGGTGTGCTGAGCAGATTTGTGAGTGTGGTTAACAACTTATACTTGTACTGCCACTCAACTAGGTTGTCGTTGCGACCATATGTGGTTATCGATGATGAAAACGATTGATATGTTATTTTCTCCAATGAAAT
Source organism: Prunus fruticosa (assembly GCA_018703695.1). NCBI lineage: Eukaryota > Viridiplantae > Streptophyta > Magnoliopsida > Rosales > Rosaceae > Prunus > Prunus fruticosa. The sequence continues at coordinate 41,139,375 of CM031918.1, read as the reverse complement.
GCAATCTACAATATCCAAGTTGTTTAGTTTTGGTAACCCCCGAAGCGATTTGAGACTCGTACACTTATGAAAAGAGAGTTTATCGAGCCTCGCTAATCCTTTGATACAATTTGGTAGGCAACAAATTGGATTATTCCCTAGATCTAGTCTCTGCAATGAGGACAAATTACTAGAATCCATAGGAAATGCATCATCCGAAAGATTGCACCCCCAAAGACTTAATTCTACTAAAGAGCATGGTATAGAACCCAAGATACATGAACTTCTTTCTAGCCATAATTCATTTATTGGAATTCCATCTGTCTCAAGCACTTTTAACGAGTCCATGTTCCTCAGCATCTCAATTGATAACTCCTTTAGATTTGAGCAACCAGATATAATAAATGTTTCAAGTGATTTTAGCATACAAATGTTCTTAGGAAGCATCCTAATCTTTTTGCAATCTTTCATATTCAAGTAAATAAGTCTCTCTAGTTTTCCAATGGATCCATGGACATAAATTAGGCTCGTGCAGTCTACTAGAACCAATTTTTCTAGATTTGGGCAATATGAGAAGTCAATGGTTTCTGTAAGGGAATGAGAATGGCTGAGATCAAGGATCTTCAATGACGAAAGATACTGTAGGGAAAAAAAATTTACATAAGAAAACAATGTGGGGAGTTAATTGTTATAAATATATAATTTGTTATCAAACTAAAAGCCTAATGAAAATGAAAAAGAAATTGAAAAGAGTAGAGAGTAACATACTTTTGTTCCCTATACTTGTCTCAGACCACTGTATCGCATTTCAAGAATAATAACGCTTTCCAAAGGAAAATCAAATGGTATTGAATCCAAAGGAAACTTAGTCCAACACAACCATCTTAGTCCTGTACAAAATTCTGCATAGGATCCATTAAGTTGTACATGACTAAGATGGAGTAGTTTTAGTTCCCGCATCCTTGAAAATGCATTGGTTTCCAAGACTTTCTCATTTGAGTTTATAGTAGGGCACATGTGCATGTCGAGGACAAGACCTTCAATTGTTTCCTTACCCTAAAAAAGAAAAGGAGAAAAACATTTGGAAAATATTTACAAGAAGAAAAACATATATGTGTATAAAGAACACATATTTCTTACATTCTTTTCCGTCAAGATTTTGAAAGAGTCCTTATGATGCCATACTCTACTACGCTTACAAGGCTCATTTGATTCTAAGCGAACAATTTCTCTTCCCATTCCACGAATCAGGTTGTGCATTTGCACCTTGTCCCATCCATCAATTATTGTCACCAAACATCTATCGATGAGATTTTGAATGCCAACAATTGTATAGAAATCACATCCATCTAGTATTTTAACAATGTAGTCTTTGTCCATTCCGACAAAGAAACAAGCAATGTGGAGGAATAATTTACGGTCATGGTCATCTTGCAAAGAGTCATAGCTTATTCTTAGTTTATTTATTATTTCACCATTTGGAATAGCTTCTAACTTCTCCAATGCACTTTTCCATACATCTATACCTTCCCCCAACAGGGAAGAACCTAAAACTTTGAGAGCTAATGGAAGTCCTCCGCAATGATCGACTAGCTTCTCTGAATATTCTATGTAATCTTCAATGGGATGGTCTTCGCCAAAAGCGTGCCAACTAAAGAGCTCCAATGATTCTTCTTGAGTCAAAGTTTCAATTGCGTGCACCTTAGTAACTTGATGAGCCTTTAACAATCCTGCACGGCTTGTTGTTATGATGATTTTACTTCCTGGATAAAACTGATCTTTCATCCCAAGCACCACATCTAATTGGCTAATATTATCCACATCATCGAGAACAAGAAAAACCCTTTTAGAGCTTATCGCATCTTCTATCTCAGTCATTCCCTTGCTAACACTGTGTATTTTTACTTTTCTCCCATACAAAATATCAGAAAGAAGTTGTATTTGTATTTGAACTAGGCCATTGGGCAGTTGTGAAATTTCTCTAATGTTTTCAAGGAAGCTGCTTCCATCAAATCTTCTAAAGTTTGTATTATAAACAGACTTTGCAGTGATTGTCTTCCCTATTCCACTCATGCCATAAATTACAAGTATGCCGACATCATCTGATCCATCTTGTAACCATAAATTAAGTTTGTTGACTCGAGAATGCATTCCGATCATGATGTGGGGAACACTTAGGGGTTTACGCCTTAGTTTTTCTCCTATCACTTGAACAATCTTGTTGATAAACTTTGACTCGTGTCTGAAAAGTTGCAATCCAAATGAAAAAAAGATATCAAACATCCTTGCAATAGTACAATCTGTCAACTAAGTTGATTTTGCCATCCATTTTTGCACATATTCTCATTTGAAAAACCGAACTTTGATTTGTTCGATTTGCTTAAAATGAGCTTGGCGTTTCTGAAAAACATTCTTATGGAATTCTAAATTTGTATTCAATTTTTTTTTTCTTCATGGATTAGGCATCAAAACTGTCTTCGGGTTTGATGTTGAAAAGTTGGGAGTTTTTAAAATGAGCTAGACGTGTCATATGCATATTTTGTGGTGCTTTGTAACTAAAACCCACGAATGTACATGTACATGTTTTTTTTAATCAATTTGTTCAAAGTTGAGCTTCCATTTTTCTAATTATAGTTATCTATCCTAAAAAATGTTATTGGACTTCAACTCTGTTGTTAGAAGTTTTAAAATACGCCTGTATTGAAGTAGAAATAAGGAGTTCAGACGCATGGGAATGGTGGAAAGAATAAATAGTAGACTATCCTTACTTTTTTTGAAGGATAGTAGAATATCCGTACTTTTTAGTTTATATTGTATAGGAAGACACATTTTAAAGTAAAACAAGCCATAAGAAAATTCAGAAATATTATAATTAACACACACTAAAAAAGTAAAAGTCATGAAATCTACATTACTAACTCGTCAGAAGTTAGTTTACAAAAAAAGAAAAAGAAAAAACATGACAAATAGAATGAAAAGTCCATTTTCAGTATTTAACTTTAGAAAGAGACTTATAAATAAAACAAAGTAGTAGGAAAGAAATTACCCATTAGCTTGATTTTGTAAGACCATCCCTGCCAGATCTGCAACTTCTGCAAGTGCCTCCCTCCATTCCTTCACTTTGTTCGACGGTTGTGTTTTTTGGTGTCTAGCAAATGCCTTTGCAAGACTTCCTGTCTGCTTCCGCACATCGGATGGATCCACGTTGTAGAAGACAGGTAAAACGACATGGTCAGCTGAGGTCCTCTTGCGTTCAAGGATCATCACAAGCTCGTCAAGGCACCATCTGGATGACGCATATTCTTCCGAAAACACAATAACAGAAGTTCGTGAGTGTTTGATTGCTTTCTGCAGTTCCCGCTTAATATCTTCTCCTCTCTCAAGCTCATCGTCGTCTCTGAAAGTGCGAAATCCGGCGTTGACCAAGGCTGTGTAGAGGTGGTCAGTAAAATTCTTGCGAGTGTCTTCACCTCTGAAACTCAGGAACACGTGATAACGACAATATGGAGAAGTATTAGAAGAGGAGGTGTGTTGAGTTGATCTCACAAGTGCCATAGATGGAAGTGTGGTGATGAACAAAAAACTGTCTGAGAGGAAATCAATTATAAGGTTTGAGGTTTCTACTTCCTTTCCTGGATGTTGTAAACAAGCAGCGTGTGAAGGCATCCATCGACATAAAAGCAATTATGTTTAGTCAAGCAAATGAAATCAAGATGTCTTTTTCTGAAGGGATTTAATAATACCGAGTGTGTGATGGGGCCGGCCAGAGTCACTGGCGTAAGTGACAAGTTCTAGTACTTTATTAACGAGTGAATTGTGTTGTCAAAAACAGACAATTGGAGTTGTTGGCTTAAGAAAAAAGAAAGAAAGGAGGATAACATAAGCAAGATGCTTAATTAACATAAAGATAATGGCATGGCAGAGTGTGTACGTTCACACCATGGACTGTTAGGAAATTTCTCCTTATTATTATCAGTTTGATCTTGATGGATCGCGGTGTTGAATAATATAATTAGGTGCATAAGGCTCCTAATTCTCAAACATTAGAAGTATTACTCGATGCATAATTGCAAATTCGTCTTCTGGATCTTACTAAATTCAGCTTTAGTTAATATGATGGTTATGACAGAGAGATGCGGTGTGGGTGTTGGGGGTCGGCATGAGCACAATTTTTAACTTGGGTGCAAAATAAACACAAATACAATCAGAAACCGACAAATTCCGATTGGAATATTTTTGAAATTAAAAATGACGTCATAAAGTTGTATGTATTCTTTAATTTCTTAGTAGATGATATTATGTTAAGTTAGATTCAACGCGCTTAAAATACCCAATTTAGAGCCGTTTACAGATTATATCTCCTTCATTTTCCCTTCTGTTATAGTTCAAAGTTTACATCAAATGCCTTTCGAATAAAAAAATCTGTTGCAAAGCTCTTTCAGGTATTTTGTTTTTTCTTTACTTTCCCTAAACCAAAATTGAAGAAATTTTTATACCATTTTTTCCCTCTCTTGCATGTAGTAGTTAGAGTTCATTTTTATTCGCTTAGCAAAAAAAAAAAAAAAAACAGTCATTGAACAAAACTATACTGGAATAAATTATGAACTAAGAAAAAGAAAGAAGCCTAGAACTTTACCCATCCTATTTCTGTCAATTATGGACAATTAAAAACTGAAATTAATTAGGAGACTTCAAAGAAAGATTTAGCCAAATGAGAGAATTAACTTTGCAGAGAAAATAGATTTCAGAAACAAGAAGAAGAATTCTTAGGTTGCTATTGAAAGATCCCGTAAAGAAAAAATTTGTATAAAAAAAGAAGAAGAGAAATAGTTAGAAGATAAGGAAAGATGAAGAAGAGGGCAAAGTAAACAGCCTAAGAGGACCAAGTAACCAACGCTTACGGAAGAAAATAAGGTCTGAAGAAATAAAAAAAATTCACAAAATATATCAACAGAGCAGATGCAGATGCTAATCTCACAATCTGGGCTGGGCCACTTCAGTTTTCCAGCCCAAAGATATGTTAAAACTGAACAAATGGGGTCAATAAAAATATCTCCGAAGAAGATGCATTTGATGCTACGAAATGACATTGGATGTATCCAAAAACAAATAGTTTGCTGTTGAGATGTACAAAAAATTCATCCAGGGCTTGTGGACGGTCGCTTCTTTCTGCCTGAGAAAGAAGACCGAGTGATTAGAGAAAGGGTCAGAAAGCAAGCTGCGGTGACGAGCACCTTCCAGCCACGGAGGCCGCCGGAGTTATTGCTGCCTGTGATGGTTGCAACTGTGATATCATCCTGTTGCTCTTCTTCTTCGTCTGGTAAACATACAAAACGAGAGAAAACCTCCTCTGGAAAACATATATACAAGACAAAATATAGATTCATTTATTCTTTTGCTTTATTTTATTTTATTTTATATTTGGAAATAGTTGGAGTAAAATTATGAAACGCGTCAATAAAACATCACACCTGCCTTACCTTCTTCATCAGAGTCCCTAAGGATCTTATTCAACCATATTGGAGAATCATAAGGAGAATCTGTGGAAATACTCATCATATTATGATTCTCTTCTTGTTGCACCTGCACAAGTCGGATGCCCAACTCCTTTACCAGAAGCCCAGATTTCATAATTACAGAAACAGCCACTTCATCGCCACCTTCTAACTGATCATACAAATTCCAGTGGCTTAACCATATCATGTCTTCTCCTTCACCTGGAATACCGTGGTGTGATGGGACATACGCCCCCCACAGAACCTTGCTCTTATTTTTTACTCTTATATGTGATATATAAGTGTGGTGGACAACAGGAGAATCATAGCCAGCATTCACATAGACAACAAAGACAATCAAGCCTGGAGTTCTGTGATTATCAAGTAATGGCACAGTAAAAGATATTGAGGACCCTCTGCTTTTGTGGCTGAATTGGCCTGGAACCTCATTCCCACCAAAAAATGTGCTGATTATACCACATTCGTACAGCCCCTATATATATGCAATAGAACTGACAATATTAGTCAACTCTTTCCGGTGATCATATGAGAGAGAGAGAGAGAGAGAGAGAGAGAGAGAGAGAGAGAGAGGAGGCGCACACCTGGACGGGGGAATCATCCTTTCGTAAAATGGGTGCCATTGATTCCAACAAGTTGCACAATCCCAAGACGTTGATATTTTCTGCATCTACACTTCCAATTACGTACTTGTACTGCCACGCAACTAGGTTGTTGCGACTAAATGATGTGGCTGACTCTAAGCTAAAGGATTGATATGTTATTTTCTCCAATGAAATGCAATCTACAATATCCAAGTTGTTTACTTTTGGTAACCCCAGAAGCGATTTGAGAATCGTACACATGGAAAAAGAGAGTTTATCGAGCCTCGCTAATCCTTTGATACAATTTGGTAGGCTACAATCCAAGTTGTTTACTTTTGGTAACCCCAGAAGCGATTTGAGAATCGTACACATGGAAAAAGAGAGTTTATCGAGCCTCGCTAATCCTTTGATACAATTTGGTAGGCTACAAATTGGATTATTCCCTAGATTTAGTCTTTGCAATGACGACATATTACTAAAATCCATAGGAAAGGCATCATCTGAAAGATTGCACCCCCAAAGACTTAATTCTACTAAAGAGCATGGTAAAGAACCCAAGATACTCAAACTTCTTTCTAGCCATAATTCACTTATCGGAATTCCATCTGTCTCAAGCACTTTTAACGAGTCCATGTTCCTCAACATCTCAATTGATAACTCCTTTAGATTTGAGCAACCAGATATAATAAATGTTTGAAGTGATTTTAGCATACAAATGTTCTTGGGAAGCATCCTAATCTTTTTGCAATCTTTCATATTCAAGTAAATAAGTCTCTCTAGGTTTCCAATGGATCCATGGACATAAATCAGGCTCGTGCAGTCTACTAGAACCAATTTCTCTAGATTTGGGCAATATGAGAAGTTAATGGTTTTTGTAAGGGAATGAGAATGGCTGAGATCAAGGATCTTCAAGGACGGAAGATACTGTATAGGGGGAAAAATGTACAGAAGAAAACAATGTGGGGAGTTAATTGTTATAAATATATAATTTGTTATCAAACTAAAAGCCTAATGAAAATGAAAAAGAAATTGAAAAGAGTAGAGAGTACCATACTTTTGTTCCCTTGAATACTTGTCTCATACGGCTGTATTGCATTTCAAGAACAATAATGTTTCCCAAAGGAAAATCAACGGGTATAGAATCTAAAGGAAATTCAAGCCAACACAACCATCTTAGTCCACTACAAAATTCTGCGTAACATCCGCGGAGTTTTACATGACTAAGATGGAGTAGTTTTAGTTCCTGCATCCTTGAAAATGCATTGGTTTCCAAGACTTTCGCATTTGAGTTTATAGTAGGGCACATGTGCATGTCGAGGACAAGACCTTCAATTGTTTCCGTACCCTACAAAAGAAAAGGAAAAAACATTTGGAAAGTTTTTAGAAGAATAAAAACAAATATGTGTACAAATAATGCATATTTCTTACATTCTTTTCCGTCAAGATTTTGAAAGAGTCCTTCTGATGCCATACTCTACTACGCTTCCAAGGCTCCTTTGATTCTAGGCGAACAATTTCTCTTCCCATTCCAAGAATTAGGTCGTGCATCTGCACCTTGTCCCATCCATCAATAATCACCAAACATCTATCGATGAGATTTTGAATGCCAACAATTGTGTAGAAATCACATCCATCTAGTATTTTAGCAATGTAATCTTTGTCCACTCCAATAAAGAAACAAGCAATGTGGAGGAATAATTTTCGGTCATGGTCATCTTGCAAAGAGTCATAGCTTACTCTTAGTTTATTTATTATTTCACCATTTGGAATAGCTTCTAACTTCTCCAATGCACTTTTCCATAGACATATACTTTCCCCCAACAAAGAAGAACCTAAAACTTTGAGAGCTAATGGAAGTCCTCCGCAATGATCGACTAGCTTCTCTGAATATTCTATGTAATCTTCAACAGGATGGTCTTGGCCAAAAGCGTGCCAACTGAAGAGCTCCAATGATTCTTCTTGAGTCAAAGTTCCAACTGCATACACCTCAGTAACTTGATGAGCCTTTAACAATCTTGCACGCCTAGTTGTTATGATGATTTTACTTCCTGGATAAAATCGATCTTTCATTTGAAATACTGCATCTAATTGGTCCATATGATCCACATCATCGAGAACAAGAAGAACCGTTTTAGAGCTTATTGCATCTTCAATCTTAACTAATCCCTCACTAACATTGCTTATTTTCATTTTTCTCCCATTCAAAATGTCAGAAAGAAGTTGTGTTTGTACTTGAACTAAGCCATTGGGTTGCTGTGAAACTTCTTTGATATTTTCAAGGAAGCTGCTTCCTTCAAATATTCTAAAGTTTGAATTGTAAACAGTCTTTGCAATGGTTGTTTTCCCTATTCCGCTCATCCCATAGATTACAAGTATGCCAACATCAGGGGACCCATCTTGTAACCATAAATTAATTGTTTCAACCCGAGAATGCATTCCAATCAAGTTCGGAGCAACACTTAAGGGTGTGCGACTTAGTTTGTCTCCAATTACTTTAACTATTTTCTTGATAAACTTTGACTGGTACCTAAAAATGAAAGAGAATTACTTTAACTATTTCCTTGTATAACTTAATAATAATACCTTAAAAAATTAGATAGAAAAACAATATATGTTGACAGCCCAAACGTCTTATTTATCTTTATTATGAAACATGTCTAACGCACCCTAAAAAAGAACTCATAAGAGTTATCAAAGAAAAAAACTAATAAGAAAATTCAGAAAAGTAAATAAATAAACGCACCCTAAAAACACATAACAAATGAAAACTCCTAATATTGGTATTTTAATGCGTCACAAAAAAACTCCTAAAAGAAGTGGTACTAACAGTAGGAAAGAAATTACCCATCAGCTTGATTCTGCAACACCATCCCTGCCAGATCTGCAACTTCCGCAAGTGCCTCCTTCCATGCCTTCACTTTCTTTAGTGGTTGAGTTTTTTGGTGTCTAGCAAATGCCTCTGCAATATTCCCTGTCGGCTTCCTCACATGGGATGGATCCACATCGTAGAAGACAGGCAAAACGACATGGTCATCTGAGGTCCTCCTCTTGCGTTCAAGGATCATGACGAGCTCGTCAAGGCACCATGTGGACGACGCATAGTCTTTCGAAAATACAATAACAGTAGTTCGTGAGTGTTTGATTGCTTTCTGCAGTTCGGGCTTTATACCTTCTCCTCTCTCCACTTCATCGTCGTCTCGGAAAGTGCGAAATCCAGCTTTGACAAGGGCCGTGTAGAGGTGGTCAGTGAAAGTCTTGCGAGTGTCTTGGCCTCTGAAACTCAGGAACACGTGATAACGACAATATCGAGAAGCATTAGAAGAGGAGGTCTGTGGATCAGCTGCTTTCACAAGAGCCATCGATATCGACGACTTGAAGTGGTCAAGAACAAACTAGCGTTTGCTGGTGTCTGTGATGAGCTGTGGAAAATTAATTAAAGGCTTCAATTGAAAGCCAAGCATGTTATGATGAACTGCAGAATTCAATGAATAAAAAAGACAGCCTACCCCATAACTCCATTGACTTGACTTGAAAAGCGATTAGGCTAACATAGCACACAGAAACAGAGTGTCCCTACTAATCTTCAATGTCCTCCTTTCACCCTGTTACTCTGTTTTCCTTGAGTTTTGTATTTTGGGTTCCCTTGTTTGGGCCTTTGGAACCAAGACCATATTATATTCATGGCCCCAGTAGCTGATGGTTTTGTTACAGTGGTCAAAGCATAATATAGGCATAGAAACCAAATTAGATTGGGCCATGTTTTGAGTGATTGTAGAAGATCCATGGGTGTGCTGAGCATTTCTGTTAGTGCAAGAAGAATGGATGTGTAAAGGAGATTTGTGAGGAACTTAGTCGATCCTCAACTCTATTATTCAAGTTGCTATAACTTTCAAAATGGAACGCTCTGGCATCGTTCCATTTATTAATCACTATTTGGCTGTCTACATAATTATTCTCTGAAAAATTTACATACTAAGAGAATGTTCTTGATATGCATTGACTGTTCTTGATATAGAATTACGGACAAACTACATAAAACCCCCCAACCTATAGGGTTATTTACGAGTTCATACCCGATTTTTGGGACATTTACCAATAAATACTCAACGTCAGGGAAACTTTACAATTTGCCCCCTCCGTTAGCCGAGATCGTCAAAATCCGTTAAATGCTGATGTGGCAAATGTGGGACCCTTTTTTTATGATGTGAATTTCCAAGTGGACAAGAAATTAATAAAAATGTATTTTATTGTTTAAATGATTTATTATTGTTACATTAATTCAAAATTTAAAAAGCAAAAATAAGAAATAAGAAATAAAAAATTTGGCAAAACCCAGAAATATGAACAACCACTGAAAACTGACTTCCACACATATCATTTTCAGGCTTTGATCTTTTCCCTGCATTTTTTTTATCTTTCTTTCGTTTGGATATGAAACAAGTAAATCCCATCTTCCTTGGCTTTCCATATGCAATGAGCTCCACCACATTCGTATAGAAAATCAATAGTATCTCTAAACACATAAAAAACACCATGGTTGTCCAAATATCAGAAATTACAGAAATAAAGTGTGCTGCCCCAGAAGGTGACCCGAAATCCCCATTTGTACTCCTCGTTGGGCGGAAGACTACGCGTTAGTGGTTGTTAATATTTCTGGGTTTCGCCATTTTTATTTTTTTTTAAATCTGAATTAATTTAACAATAATAAATAATTTAAACAATAAAATAAATTTTTATTAACTTTTTGTCCACTTGGAAGTCCACGTCATTAAAAAATGGATCCCACATTTGCCACATAAGCATTTAACGGATTTTCTTACGATCTCGCTAACGGAGGGGGCAAATTATTGGGTTTCCGTGACGTTGAGTATGTATTGGTACTTGTCCCCAAAATCGGGTATGAACTCGTAAATGACCCTATAGGTTGGAGGGTTTTATGTAGTTTGTCCTAGAATTAACATATGGTACTGAGATTTTTAATGCGCTTGAGATTTTGGCTCTTTTCAGCACCTGTCATAAATTAATTTTGTAAAATGAGCAGCTCAAAGAATCAAAAGAGAACATTGCATGATACATATTCGAAGAACATCGATGCATTCGATGCTACGAAACGAAATAGGTCTTAGGAAGGAAAACATTGGATATATGCAAGAACAACTGTATGCAGTTCAGGTACAAAGTTTATCCACGGCTTGTTGACTGTCGCTTCTTTTTGTGTGAGAGAGAAGACCGGGTGATGAGAGAAAGTGTGAGAAAGAAGCAAGCTGCGGAGATGAGCACCTTCCCCTTCCAGCCACGGAGGCCGCCGGATTCATTGCTGCCTGTCGTGACTGCAATTGTCTGATCATAATGTTGCTCTTCTTCTTTGACTGAAACAAAATAAAAAATTACAGAAAATCCCAACAAATTAGAGGAAACTTAATAGTCGGAGTAAAATCAAATGCGTTAATAAACAACACACCCGTCTTATCTTCATCATCAGAGTCCTCAAGGATCTTATTAAACCAAATCGGATCTTGAAATAGTTTACTTCTGTGGAAAAGCAAGTATACTCCTGGCTGATAAGAAGAATCTCCACTCCTGACAGATGGATAATAAGAAGAATCTGTGGAAACAGTCATCATATTAGTATTCTCTTCTTGCAGGTGCTGCACAAGCTGGATGCCAAACTCCTTGACCTGAAGCCAAGGTTGCATAATTACTGAAACAACCACTTCATCGCTACCATCTAAGTGAACCTCCTCCTCCAACTTCCAGACGCTTAACCACATCATGTCTTCTCCTTCACCTGGAATACCGTAGCATCGTGGGCTATAGATCCACTTCAGACCCTTGCTCTTATTTTTTACTCTAGTAATTATTGGCCCAGGGGAAGCTACAACAGAATAATTAACATACAATTTTGTATAGACAACGAAGACCTTCAAGCCTTGAATTCTGTGATTGTCAAGTAATGGCACGGTAAAAGAGATCAGGGACTCTGTACTTTTATGGCTGAACTGGCCTGGAACCTCATTCCCGGCAAAAAATGTGCTGAATATACCTTTCTCATACAGCCCCTGCAAATGACTATTATAAGTAAACTCTTTCTTATGATCATGAGAGAGAGAGAGAGAGAGAGAGAGAGAGAGACGCACACCTGAACAGGATTCCAATCATCCTTTGCTGACATGTAACGTCGTTTGCGCATCAGAAGGGGTGCCATGGATTCCAAGTTGGACAAGCCCAAAAGGTTAATCATTTCTGCATCAACACTTCCAATGGGTTCTAGCTTGTACATATACTCCCACTCAACTAGGTTGCGATTGTTCGACAATATGGTATATCGTCGGGACCAGAGGCGTTGATATGTTATTTTTTCCAATGATACGCAACCTACCACATTCAACGTGCCCACTTTTGGTAATCCCTCAAGCAATTTCAAACTCCCACATCCCAAAAAAGAAAGTTCTTTGAGCCTCGTTAAACCTTTGATGCAATTTGGTAGGCTACAAATTGGATTGTTCCCTACGTTTAGTTTTCGCAATGAGGATAGATTACTAAATTCCCTTGGAAAGGCATCATTCGAAAGATTGCACCCCTGAAGACTTAAATTTACTAAAGAGCATGGTAAAGAACTCAAGATACATGAACTTCTTCTTGGGACTAGTTCACCTATCAGAATTCCATCCATGTCAAGCACTTTCAGAGATTCAATGTTCCTCAACATCTCAATTGATAACTCATTAAGACTTGTGCAACTAGATATAATAAGCGTTTCAAGTAATTTTAGCATACATATGTTCTCTGGAAGCATCTTAAGATTTTTGCAATATTCCTTCATATTCAAGTAAACAAGTCTCTCAAGGTTTCCAATGGATCCATGGACATAAATCAAGCTCACACAATCTACAAGAATAAGTTTCTCTAGATTTGGGCAGAAAGAGAAGTCAGTGGTTTCTGTAAGGGAATGAGAATGGCTGAGATCAAGGATCTTCAGGGACGGAAGACACTGTTGGGGGAAAGATGTACATAAGAAAAAAAATGTCGGGAGTTAATTGTTAATAGATATATAATTTTATATGAAACTAAAAGCCTAATGAAAGTGAAAGTTGGAAAAAGAAAATTCTAGAAGCATAGAGTAACGTACTTTTGTTCCTTTGCAGACTTGCCTCAAGCTACTATATCTCATTTCAAGAACAATCAGGCTCCGCAAAGAAAAATCGGTGGGTATAGAATCCAAAGGAAACTTAATCCAACACAACCATCTTAATCCTGTACAAAATTCTGCATAAGATCCGTGGAGTTGTACATGACTAAGATGGAGTAGTTTTAGTTCATGCATCCTTGCAAATGCGTTGGTTTCCAAGACCATCTCCATTGAGTTTATGTGACTGTTTGTAGGGCACATGTACATGTTGAGGACAAGGCCTTCAATTGTATCTGTACCCTACAAAAGAAAAGGGAAAAACATTTGGAAAATATTTACAACATGATGAAAAACAAATATATGTGTGCATATAAGAATATTTCCTTACATTCTTTTCTGTCAAGATATTGAAGGAATCCTTATGTTGCCATACTCTACTACGCTTCCAGGGCTTCTCTGATTATAGGCGAACAATTTCTCTTCCCATTGCACAGATCATGTCATGCATTTGCACCTTCTCACATTTATCGATTGTTATCAAACATCTATCAATGAGATTTTGAATGCCAAAAATTGTATAGAAATCGCATCCGTATAGTATTTTAACAATGTAATCTTTGTCATGTCCTCTAAAGAAACAAGCAATGTGGAGAAATAATTTTCGGTCGTGGTCATCTTGCAAAGAGTCGTAACTTACTCTTAGTTTATTTACTATTTCACCATTTGGAATGGCTTCTAATTTCTCCAATGCACTTTTCCATACACCTATACTTTCTCCCAACAAAGAAGAACCTAAAACTTGAAGAGCTAATGGAAGTCCTCCACTATGGTACATGAGTTTTTTTGAATATTCTATGTAACCTTCTATGGGATGGTCCTGGCCAAAAGCGTGCCAACTGAAGAGCTCCAATGATTCTTTGTTATCCAAAGTTTGAACTGCATGTACCTTAGTAACTTGCTTAGCCTTTAACAATCCTGCACGTCTAGTTGTTATGATGATTTTACTTCCTGGATAAAACCGATCTTTCATCCCAAGCACCACATCTAATTGGCTAATATGATCCACGTCATCAAGAACAAGAAAAACCCTTTTAGAGCTTATCGCATCTTCTTCTCAGTCATTCCCTTGCTAATACTGTGTATTTTCACTTTTCTCCCATACAAAATATCATAAAGAAGTTGTATTTGTAATTGAACTAGGCCATTAGGTTGTTGTGAAATTTCTCTAATATTTTCGATGAAGCTGCTTCCTTCAAATCTTCCAAAGTTTGTATTATAAACAGACTTTGCAATGGTTGTCTTCCCTATTCCACTCATGCCATAAATTACAAATATGCCAACATCATCTGATCCATTTTGTAACCATAAATTCAGTTCATGGACTCGAGAATGCATTCCGATCATGATGTGGGAAACACTTAGGGGTCTTCGCCTTAGTTTTTCTCCTATCACTTGAACAATCTTGTTGATAAACTTTGACTCGTGTCTGAAAAGTTGCAATCCAAATGAAAAAAAGATTTCAAACATCATTGCAATAGACTTCTCATTTGAAAAACCCAACTTTGATTTGTTTGATTTCTTAAAATGAGCTTTCTGAAAAGCATTCTTATGGAGCTTTCTGAAAAACCCAACTAAACTTATGTTCAATTTTGATTTTCTTCGGGTTTGATGTTGACAATTTATTTGTAAACACGTTTGTTTGAATCTATGTTCAAATCAAAGTAGAAAAAAAAAAGAGATAATACTATATCCTTACTTTTAAGTCTTTATATATTATATGGGAAGATACATTTTAAAGTAAAACAAGCCATAAGAAAATTCAGAAATATTATAATTAACCCACCCTGAAAAAGTAAAAATCAAATTGAATTAACTTTAGAAAGAAAAAACATGACAATAGAATGAAAAGTCCATTTTCAGTATTTTTAACTTTAGAGAGAGACTTATAAATAAAACAAAGTAGTAGGAAAGAAATTACCCATCAGCTTGATTTTGTAAGACCATCCCTGCCAGATCTGCAACTTCTGCAAGTGCCTCCCTCCATTCCTTCACTTTGTTTGACGGTTGGGTTCTTTGGTGTCTAGCAAATGCCTTTGCAAGACTTCCTGTCTGCTTCCGCACATCGGATGGATCCACGTCGTAGAAGACAGGTAAAACGACATGGTCAGCTGAGATCCTCTTGCGTTCAAGGATCATGACGAGCTCCTCAAGGCACCATGTGGACGACACGTAGTCTTTTGAAAATACAATAACAGAAGTTCGTGAATGTTTGATTGCTTTCTGAAGTTCGGGCTTGATACCTTCTCCTCTCTGGACTTCATCGTCGTCTCGGAAAGTGCGAAATCCGGCGTTGACAAGGGCCGTGTAGAGGTGGTCAGTGAAAGTCTTGCGAGTGTCTTGGCCTCTGAAACTCAGGAACACGTGATAACGACAATATCGACAAGTACTGGAAACAGAGGAGGTTTGTGGATCGGCTGCTCTCACAAGTGCCATGGGTGAGGTGTTGTGAACAAATAAACTGTCTCGATGGAAATTAAATCTTCTATCAAGTTTTGATGTTCCTACTTCCTTCCTGGATTGTATAAACAAGCCGCTTGTGAATGACCAAATAAAAGGATCATCCATCCATTGACTTTGTTTATACCATATTTGACCAAGCAACTAGAAGCAATTCTAAGCAAGGCCAAGAGTCCCATTTATCGCTTGCCTAAATCTTCACACTCATGTTGAAGGTCCTCACCTTCACCCATCAATCATCACACCTCATTTCTAAGTTGGGCTAAAAAGTGCTGAACCATTTTTTAGCGTCAACAGTTTGGCGCCGTCCCGTGGGAAACGACACAAAAGGCTTCTGTCATTCTCCCTTTCTTCAGTGCCCTTCGGCACCCTTGCAATCGGCATCCCCTAAGTTGCCGCATGACCAAAAGCCAATCAAAATGAGATTTTAAGAAAAAGCCAATCAAAATATGGCTATCACTTTGCATGGCTCGCATGACCAAAAGTGAAACAACCATCTCAACAAAATTCTAAAGTGCCTTCGGTAATACCTCCATTTCAAGGCAAGGGAAGCCTTCGGCACCCTGTCATCATCCTTGGGCAGAAGCGATGCCTTCGGCACCCTGTCATCATTCGGCAGAAGTGAAGCCTTCGGCACCCTGTCATCCTTAGGCAGGAGCGATGCCTTCGGCACCCTGCCATCATTAGGCAAAGGGAAGCCTTCGGCACCCTATCATCATTAGGCGAAGCGGGGCCTTCGGCACCCCGTCATCACCAGGAGGCAGAGCGGAGCCTCGGGCACCTTGCCATCCTTAGTCAAAGGGAAGCCTTCGGCACCCTGCATCATCACTGGGCAGAAGCGATGCCTTCGGCACCCTGTCATCATTCGGCAGAAGTGAAGCCTTCGGCACCCTGTCACCTTAGGCAGGAGCGATGCCTTCGGCACCCTGCCATCATTAGGCGGAGCGGAGCCTCGGCACCCCGTCATCATTAGTAGGTGGAGCGAAGCCTTCGGCACCCCGTCATCATCATTAGGCGGAGCGGAGCCTTCGGCACCCCGTCATCATCACTGGGCAGAAGCGATGCCTTCGGCACCCTGTCCATCATTTGGCAGAAGCGGTGCCGAGGCACCCTGTCATCATTAGGTGGAGCGTAGCCTTCGGCACCCCGTCATCATCACTTGGGCAGAAGCGATGCCTTCGGCACCCTGCCATCATTCGGCAGAAGCGATGCCTTCGGCACCCTGCCATCATTCGGCAGAAGTGAAGCCTTCGGCACCCTGTCATCATTAGGCAGAAGCGATGCCTTCGGCACCCTATCATCATTCGGCAAAAGCGATGCCTTCGGCACCCTGTCATCATTCGGCAGAAGTGAAGCCTTCGGCACCCTGTCATCATTAGGCGCGAGCGATGCATTCAGCACCATCCACACCACACTATACGGCTTGGAAGAAGACTAAGTTGTTGCTCGGTCAATGCACTGAAAATTACAAGTCCCCGACTAAGAAGTACCTCCTTACTCGAGAACTTGGGGGGCTTCTGTTTATACCATATTTGACCAAGCAACTAGAAGCAATTCTAAGCAAGGCCAAGAGTCCCACATTGAAATATTGCAAGAAGTGAAGACTCCCTCCCACCTATAAAAGGAGACCACTCTCCACCTAGGAAGGGATCTCCCCTTGGTTGGGCTTGATCTTTAGTCTCCCTTTCTCTCTTTATATTTGGGCCCAGCCCCTTGTACAAATGTAAATACACATTGTAATAATAATGAGAATATACTTCTCCGTGGACGTAGCCCATTCATTAAGGGTGAACCACGTATATCTTGTCTTCTGTATATTTATCGCTTGCCTAAATCTTCACACTCATGTTGAAGGTCCTCACCTTCACCCATCAATCATCACAGCTCATTTCTAAGTTGGGCTAAAAAGTGCTGAACCATTTTTTAGCAACAGACTTAAAAAGCAATTATTTTGAGTCAAGCAAATGAAATCATTATGTGTGTGTGTGTTTTTTTTTTTTTGTTTAAAATAAAAAAAGGAGAAAGTAACAAAAGCAATCCAACTAGTGGGAGCTTTATTTGTCTTTTAAAAAAAGATACGGCCCCTTGAAGTGAAAGGTGAGTAATGGCATGACAAATTCTAGGTTCACACCATGTCATTGCCAGGAAACCTCTGTCTATTATTACTTCGATCTTACTGGATCCAAATTTTATGCTCCAATAAACTGTGGGCTAGTTGCAATTTTGAAATTAAAATTAGGTCTCATATTGTATGTATTATTCCTAGATGAGATACTATATGCTATGGGATTTGGCTACAGTACAAACTCGTATTCAATATAAACAAATGTTTGTATTGAAAGCTTATTTGTTTTATTTATTTATTCTAATATTAACTTAAATCAACGATATAGATTAAATCTAAGCTATTTTAACGGTAAAAACAAAAGATCCAACTACTGAAATTTAAATTCAAAGATCAAAATAATATTTTAACTTAATCTAAATCAGATCCAACATCAAAACTCACCCCAAACTCTATAAATACACACTCATTTCTCAAATAATCTACCAAAAATATTAAATTTGTAGAATTTCAAATTTTTAAGGTCAAATGTTCAAAAATTAAATTATGAAGTTATTTAAAAAGATTAAATGAAGAAAAGTTATTCATAAAAAAAAAATTAGACTTAAACCATTTAATAAAGTTGCGGACTTAAAATTTGAGTCCGTCGAGTTGGGAGAAAAACGTTTTGAGTCCGGGCAAAATCCAAATAGTTACTTTTTGGAGGGGAAAATTTAAGTTTAGTCCCAAATGGGTTGGAGAAGGCCTAATGAGGTATGAAATAACATATAGTGAAAACTTAGTATCCTAGTTGGTCTCACCACATAATGAAGTATGAAATAACATAGAGTAACTTATATAATTTAATGTATACATTTATTTTAGCTAGTCCACTTGCCCTCAAAAATTCTTGATTCCACCTAGTTCCATCAAAAAGATGAATGATATAAAGACAATGGGATTTCCGTAAGGTTTTTACTTTCTGTCATGAAAGTCCTTCAAATTAACACCCAACATCAATTTGGCCCTTAATATTTGATTTTGCAAACAAATTGTTAGATTACTGACATGGTACACTAGTGCAGCGTGGATTAAATATATATACAGAAAAATAGGTGTCTGGAGTCGGCCTGAGCTTCAATAGCATTTAGAAAATTACAAACAACAATGATTCGGAGTTCCAAAACGTAAAGAAATATTGTAAACTATATGTAATGGATGCCCGCCTCCCAATAACTCACTAAACTGTATTTTAAATGCTTATAGATGAAGCTTTTGAAGAGCAATTCTATGCATATTCTCTTCCTCTAAATTTTCCTAATTTTATAACATAAACAAAGTTAAGAAAATAAGAAAGAAATAAGAGAATGAATTTGAATACGAATTGGAAAAGAAATCGACCATAGCAGTGCTCAACAAGTTGCCGGGAGTGGTGGACTGCTTTTACAATTTAATATAACAAACCCTACACAGATTCTCAAAAGTGTCGCTCTCATGACGTAGAATGGAAAAATCGATTGAATAAATTTGGTGTCTGTAGGCGAAACTACGTAGTGGGGCAACATTGGGCCGTAGCCCAGGTAGCTTTCTGCAAAAATAAAAATATTAAACCTGTATATATCCCGTTAAGTGGATGGCCCCTTCACGTTGTGTGGCTTCTTGGCGGTTTCCATGCACTGAAGTTTCCAAGTCTGACTACAATCATAATGAAATACTAATATACTAGTTGGTCCCACCATAAAATGAAGTATGATATTCTGTTTTTTTTTGTTTTTTTGAAGGATATATGTGAAACTTAGGTTTAGTGGTCTCAAGAAAAATATATGTTGACTTTCTGTATCTTGTGCTATCAAAGTCGATCTCATCGTCCTTACCCTTAATTTTCAAATTTTTATCTTTTTCAATTTTCTCAAGCATCGCACACGGCACAACTTCGCACAACTTCAATAGGTATACTTGGAATTATGTTATTGAACATTTATTCATTTTGACAATATGTATTTTTTTATATTATATTTAATATGTATATGTTTTATGTTAATACTTATTGAAAATTAGTTAATGAAGCTATGAATCAGTATAACTTATATGATTTAATATATAATTTTTTATTTCCGCCTAGTACCATCACAAAGATGGATACTATAATGACAATGGGATTTTGTAAGGTTTTTCCTTTATATAATTATAGTCCTCCAAATTAACACCGCTGCGTGAACTACATACACACACTCATATATATATTGAAAAGTCATTTAGAAAAAATTTGGGGGTCTAATGATCAAAGTTAGATTATCATACAAAGGACAATCCACTGGGGAAAAAAGAAGAAAAAGCAAACCGGACGCATCATTGCAAATTCGTCTTTTGGATCTGACTATATTCAAACCAAAATTCAGCCTTAGTTAATATCATAGTTATGACAGAGAGATAGGGTGTGGGTGGTGTCTGTGGTCGGCGTGAGCTTGAATTGCATTTAGAAAACTAAAAACAACAATAATTCGAAGGTCCAAAAAGTAAAGAAATATTTTAAACTGTTGTAAACTATATGTAATGGATCATGGATGCCCACCATGCCCATAGTATACCCACCATATGACTCACCCTCCCAATAAGTCACTATTTTGTATTCCAAATACCTATAAATAGGCACTCGATGAATAGATGAAGCTTTAGAAGAGCAATTCAATGGTTATTCTCTTCCTCTAGATTCTCTCTAAATTTTTCTAGTTTTATAACATAAACAAAGTTAAGAAATAAGAAAGAAATAAAAGAATGAATTTGAATAAGAATTGGTAAACAAGTGGCGTGGAGTGGTGGACTGCTTTTACAATTTAATATAACAAACCATAGCTTTTCTCTTTCGGCTCCTCGTGAGCTGTTGTTTGCTCTTGTCTGTTTGTTTATGTTGCCCCATTTTTGGGCTTTGATGAAAGACATTTTCGAGGGAAAAAAACGAATTTTTTTTTTTTTGACCAATATAGAGGGCTAAGTTTGCACACCAGTGTGGAGAAAATTGGATGGATAGTTTCTTATTGTTGAGGGAGATGTTCAATACATTGTTATCTTTTTGAGATATTTAGTTATATATCTATTTTTAGTACTAATAGTATGATGCCATACTCTACTACGCTTCCAAGGCTCCTTTGATTCCAGGCGAACAATTTCTTCCCATTCCACGAATTAGGTCATGCATTTGCACCTTGTCACATCCATCAATAATAACCAAACATCTATCAATGAGATTTTGGATGGCAACAATTGTATAGAAATCACATCCATCCAGTATTTTAACAATGTAATCCTTGTCCATTCCTATAAGAAACAAGCAATGTGTAGGAATAATTTTCGGTCATGGTCATCTTGCAAAGAGTCATAGCTTACTCCTAGTTTATCTATTATTTCACCATTTGGAGTAACTTCTAACTTCTCCAACGCACTTTTCCATAGACATATACTTTCCCTCAACAAAGAAGAACCTAAAACTTTGAGAGCTAATGGAAGTCCTCCGTAGTGATCGACTAGCTTCTCTGAATATTCTATGTAATCTTTAACAGGATGGTCTTGGCCAAAAGCGTGCCAACTGAAGAGCTCCAATGATTCTTTTTGAATCAAAGTTTCAATTGCTTACACCTAACAATTTTATGAGCCTTTAAAAGTCTTGCACGCCTAGTTGTTATGATGATTTTACTTCCTTGATAAAATCGATCTTTCATTTGAAGTACTGCATCTAATTGGTCCATATGATCCACATCATCGAGAACCAGAAGACCCCTTTTAAGCTTATTGCATCTTCAATCTTTATTAATCCCTCACTAGCATTGCTTATTTTCATTTTCTCCCATTCAAAATATTATAAAGAAGTTATGTATGTGTTTGAACTAAGCCATTAGAGGTTGATCTGAAACTTCTTTGATATTTTCAAGGAAGCTGCTTCCTACAAACATTCTAAAGTTTTGAATTGTAAACAGTCTTTGCGATGGTTGTTTTCCTATTCCACTCATCCCATAAATTACATGTATGCCAACATCATTTGATCCATCTTGTAACCATAAATTAATTCCTTGAACTTGAGAATGCATTCCAATCAAGTTGGGAGCAACACTTACGGGTGTGGGACCCAGTTTGTCTCCAATCACTTTAACTATTTTCTTAATAAACTTTGACTCGTACCTATAGACTATTGCAATCAAAATGAAAGAGAATTCAAACCTGCTACATGCATGATTTCATATACTTAAGTTATAAAATACCATGGAAATAAGTTCAGAAAGTTAGAAGTACAAATATATAATAGATGAGTGCTGAAAGAGTTAGATAGAACTTAAACTATGTTTGCAATAACAGTTGAAAGAGTTAGATAGAACTTAAACTATGTCTACAGATTTATTCTCTGAAAAATTTGCATACTGAGAGAATGTTCTTGATATGCATTGACTGTTCTTGATATAGAATTAAACAAATGGTACTGAAATTTATAATGAGCTTGAGATTTTGGCTCTTTTCATCACCTGTCGTAAATTAATTTTGTACAATGAGCAGCTCAAAGAATCAAAAGAGAACATTGCATTGCATGATACATATTTCCAAGCAGATCGATGCATTTGATGCTACAAAACGAAATAGGTCTTAGGAAGGAAAACATTGGACATATGCAAGAACAACTGTATGCAGTTCAGGTACAAAAAGTTTATCCACGGCTTGTTGACTTTCGCTTCTTTTTGTGAGAGAGAGAAGACCGGGTGATAAGAGAGAGCGTGAGAAAGAAGCAAGCGGCGGTGATGATCACCTTCCAGCTACGGAGGCCGCCAGTTTTGTTGCTGCCTGTCGTGGCTGCAATTGTTTGATCATAGTGTTGCTCCTCTTCTTTGTCTGACAATGTAAATGCAAAATAACATAAAATCCCAACAAATTAGATGAAACTTAATAGTCCGAGTAAAATCAAATGAATTAATAAAAAACACACCTGTCGTATCTTCATCATCAGAGTCCCCAAGGATCTGAGAATAAGAAACTTCTGTGGAAACAGTCAATATATTAAGATTTTCTTGAAGTTGCATAAGCTGGATGCCAAACTCCTTGACCTGAAGCCAAGGTTGCATTATTACTGAAACAACCACTTCATCGCCACCTTCTAAGCGAATCTGCTCCTCCAACTTCCAGAGGCTTAACCATATCATGCCTTCGCCTTCACCTGGAATACCGTAGCATTGTGGGCAATAGATCCACTTCAGACCCTTGCTCTTATTTCTGACTCTAGTCATTATTGGCCCAGGTAAAGCGTGAGCAGAACCATTGTCATTGCCATGTTTTGTGTAGACAGCGAAGACCTTCAAGAATCGAATTCTGTGATAATAATCACGTAATGGCACTGTAAAAGATATCGGGGACTTTGTACTTCTATGGCTGAACTGACCTGGAACCTCATTCCCAGCAAAAAAAGTGCAGTATATACCATTTTCATACAATCCCTATACATATAAAATGTAAATGACAATATTATAAGTCAATTCTTTCCTTTGATCATGAGAGAGAGAGAGAGAGAGAGAACGCACCTGGACGGGACTCCAATCATCATTTTCTGAAATATGAGATGGTTTGTGCATCCGAATGGGTGCCTTTGATTCCAACAAGTTCAATCCCAAGACGTTGATCAATTCAACTCTACCAAAGGGTAGTAACCAGTACTGCCACTCAACTAGGTTGTAGTTGCAACTGCCTCTGGTAAGTTCTCCCGGGGATAAAAAGGATTCATACGTTATTTTCTCCAATGATATGCAATGAGTGATATCCAAGTCCTTTAATTTTGGTAACCCGAGTAGCGATTTGAGACTCGTACAATTGTGAAAAGAGAGTTGATCGAGCCTTGTTAATCCTTTGATACAATTTGGTAGGCTACAAATTGGATTATTCCCTAGATTTAGTCTCTGCAATGAGGACAAATTACTAAAATCCATAGGAAAGGCATCATCCGAAAGCTTGCACCCCCAAAGACTTAATTCTACTAAAGAGCACGGTAAAGAACCCAAGATACTCAAACTTCTTTTTGGCCATAATTCATTTATTGGAATTCCATCTGTCTCAAGCACTTTTAACGAGTTCATGTTCCTCAGCATCTCAATTGATAACTCCTTTAGATTTGAGCAACCAGATATAATAAATGTTTCAAGTGATTTTAGCATACAAATGTTCTTGGGAAGCATCCTAATCCTTTTGCAATCTTTCATATTCAAGTAAATAAGTCTCTCTAGGTTTCCAATGGATCCATGGACATAAATCAGGCTCATGCAGTCTACTAGAACCAATTTCTCTAGATTTGGGCAATATGAGAAGTCAATGCTTTCTGAAAGGGAATGAGAATGGCTGAGATCAAGGATCTTCAAGGACGGAAGATACTGGAGAGGAAAAAATGTACATAAGAAAACAATGTGGGGAGTTAATTGACAGGACCCGCCCGGGATTTCCTCTTAAACCCGTGGTCGGATCCCGCCTAAATATCCGGCATACCGCAGATGCCGGGCCCACTTACTAAAAACCGAGACTTTCCACCAAAAATTTTGGCAGAGTCTCCCCTGAACAGGACAAATCCCAAAAAATTTCAACCTCTCAAAACACAGATAAAAACAACCCAACAGCCAGCATGCATTACACAATACATAGCGTTTACAAACCTGTGCCTCCGGCCTCAAAATACCAAAATTCTAACTGGGCAATAACAGAGCATCTAACAGAATTCAAAGAAAATAAAAGTGGGAAGGAAGTTTAACGATTTTACATAGCACAGAGGCCCTGAGAAGGCTCAAGTGCTGAAGCTCGTGAAAACAGGAGCACAAAACACGGCACTGCGGCTCGTTCCAGTCAACTCCTGCCGTGTGGGCGCAAAACAGAAAATTGTGAGTGGACAAAACAAAGTTAGTTCAATTTAAACCAAAGTAATATAACCCCACCGTTAGAAAACCATGCATGAAACCAATGCATTAAATCCAACATAATCATACATATATGTAATTTGCTCCAACCCGAGCTAAATCCGAAATCCAGTGAAACTATCAAATCAACCCATCCAAATCTTTCCATGTAAATCTCAAAATAAACTCTCAAACACGTGCCTGCCGGCACGACGAGCGGGGAAGTATCCTCGCTCAAAAACAAGAATAAATGTATGGCTGTATATAAATATATAAGTATATGATAGAGATATAGTATAGGTATACGACACACCTAATTGTACCGGGGAAACAATCCAACTGGGGATTGTTTGACTAGCTCACACTTATCCGGCCCTCAAACGTCCATGTGGCTAGGGATGAGTCGTCCAACTGGGGGACTGATACTCTACCCAGCACGTACGGACGAAGAAAGAATCAAGACCCGTACGCCTGAAACTGCCCTACGCGCGCAGACTACCCAATCAAGGGTCTACGTCAACATCCCGTCAAGGATGCCCCGGCTACTTACATTTCCAAATATTTCACATTTCCATAATCACATTCCGAATCCAGGGAGGTACACAGGGTAGTGCTTATAGCACTCCAAACTGACTTTCTACTCTCGCATCTTTCCATGCCTCATAACCATATCTCAAGTACCCCCACAAATATTCAACAAATATAATACTTTCCCAAAATAGCATATACATAAAATTCAAGATACTTGAATATATCCAAAACCCAAATATATCCCAAATACTTTAACAAAATAATCGTTCCACTGTAAGTATTAGGTAAACTTCCATAAACCTTTAAATCCTTAAGCATAAAACTTTCATTATAAAAATCATGCAATTTATTGAAAACAAAGTCCACTCACAAGTAGTCCCAAGCTGCGTGACCCTAGAGGGTCCTCCCGCCTGTGAAGGCGGAGTTCGATTACCTATTTTAGAATAGGAACACGATAATAAAAATCCAACTCTTCAAAATAAGACTTTAAAGAAAAATCCTAATTTCCCGGGTTTCCCTTAAATACTAGGAACGAGACGTCCCTAACGTCCAATCCAAGGGTTTCAAGCGCTGGAAAAGTCTCGGAAGACACTCGGTCAATTGTACGGTCAAAACTTTAAATTAATGAATCGGAACATCCGGGCTCCGATTCGTGATCCGCGAATTCCTATACGATCCTAGGAATACCAGGAACAACGTACATGAAATTGGGTTTGATCTAACGGTCCAAACACATCAAACCCGAAAATCACATATTAGGTAAAATTTGTTCGAGGTCCATACGATATCCAAATTGAGATCCGTAAACTCCTACGCGCTCGTGATAACACGAGGATCATTCTAGGATAAAGTGTGACCTCTGCCGGACTGCCCACGCGCCGCCCCACGCACCGCCGCACGCGGGTGGCTTGATCACAATTCCGTGACCGGAAAAACTTAGTATTTTGGCTCCAAACTCCCAACCTAGGTAATACACCTAATTTGGAACCACTTTTCTTCTTGGGTGAAGACCAGAAAATGGCCGAAGTGGCCGGAAATCCCAACTGAAAACCGGCTGAAGCTAAAATTCGAAATTTGACTTGTAAACTCTCAAAATTTCTGGAAACCTAACCAACAGGCAGCTAGAGCATGAAAAATAGGTAGATTTCCATACCTCACTCGTCCAATTTGGTTGAGAAACGAAGGAGAACGAAGGTGTTGAAGTTCTACGATTTTCCGGCCAGTTTTCACGATTTCCGGTGGCTGCAGCAGCTGTCGACGGTGAGATGGCTGGGGAAGAGGCGGCAGGTCCAGGCCGGTCAGCTTGGCTCCGGCGGTGTGGGCTACGGTGGTCTGTGGCGGTGGCTGGGGGTTTGTTGCAGAGGGAAGAGAGTCGACGGAGAGAGAGAGAGACGCACGGGAGAGAGAGAGGGAAATGAGAAATAAAATCTGAAAATCTGATTTTAACAAAATTCATTTCTGAAAATTTCCAATTAAGCCCTTAACGGTTTTTCGATCATAACTTCTTCGTTTCAAATCCGAATTCAGCCTACCGCGTGTCTACGGACTCGGCTAGGACCACTTTTTCTAAAAACACCACTTGCTGCCCTAAACTCTCTCCGGATAAAAATTGACCTTTTTGCCCTCACTTCAAAGGCAAAAATTGGAAATTCCAAATTTTAATTAAATTAAAACCAATCTTAATAATACTTTGGGTCGGGATGTTACATTAATTGTTATAAATATATAATTTGTTATCAAACTAAAAGCCTAATGAAAATGAAAAAGAAATTGAAAAGAGTAGAGAGTAACATACTTTTGTTCCCTTGAATACTTGTCTCAGACCGCTGTATTGCATTTCAAGAATAATAATGCTCCCCAAAGGAAAATCAACGGGCATAGAATCTAAAGGAAATTCAAGCCAACACAACCATCTTAGTCCACTACAAAATTTTGCGTAACATCCGCGGAGTTTTACATGACTAAGATGGAGTAGTTTTAGTTCTTGCATCCTTGAAAATGCATTGGTTTCCAAGACTTTCTCATTTGAGTTTATAGTAGGGCACATGTGCATGTCGAGCACAAGACCTTCAATTGTTTCCGTACCCTACAAAAGAAAAGGAAAAAACATTTGGAAAGTTTTTAGAAGAGGAAAAACAAAATGTGTACAAATAACACATATTTCTTACATTCTTTTCCGTCAAGATTTTGAAAGAGTCCTTATGATGCCATACTCTACTACGCTTCCAAGGCTCCTTTGATTCTAGGCGAACAATTTCTCTTCCCATTCCACGAATCAGGTCATGCATCTGCACCTTGTCCCATCCGTCAATTATCGTCACCAAACATCTATCGATGAGATTTTGAATGCCAACAATTGTATAGAAATCACATCCATCTAGTATTCTAACAATGTAATCTTTGTCCATCCCAACAAAGAAACAAGCAATGTGGAGGAATAATTTTCGGTCATGGTCATCTTGCAAAGAGTCATAGCTTACTCTTAATTTATTTATTATTTCACCATTTGGAATAGCTTCTAACTTCTCCAATGCACTTTTCCATAGACATATACTTTCCCCCAACAAAGAAGAACCTAAAACTTTGAGAGCTAATGGAAGTCCTCCGCAAAGATCGACTAGCTTCTCTGAATATTCTATGTAATCTTTAACAGGATGGTCTTGGCCAAAAGCATGCCAACTGAAGAGCTCCAATGATTCTTTTTGAGTCAAAGTTTCAACTACATACACCTCAGGAACTTGATGAGCCTTTAACAATCTTGCACGCCTAGTTGTTATGATGATTTTACTTCCTGGATAAAATTGAGCTTTCATTTGAAATATTGCATCTAATTGGTCCATATGATCCACATCATCGAGAACAAGAAGAACCCTTTTAGAGCTTATTGCATCTTCAATCTTAATTAATCCCTCACTAACATTGCTTATTTTCATTTTTCTCCCATTCAAAATGTTAGAAAGAAGTTGTGTTTGTATTTGAACTAAGCCATTGGGTTGCTGTGAAACTTCTTTGATATTTTCAAGGAAGCTGCTTCCTTCAAATATTCTAAAGTTAGAATTGTAAAAAGTCTTTGCGATGGTTGTTTTCCCTATTCCACTCATCCCATATATTACAAGTATGCCAACGTCAGTTGACCTGCGTTTTAACCAGAAATTAATTCTTTCGACTCGAGAATGCATTCCAACCAAGTTGGGAGCAACACTCAATGGCGTGCGACTTAGTTTGTCTCCAATCACCTTAACTATTTTCTTGATAAACTTTGACTCGTACCTAGAAAATTGCAATCAAAATGAAAGAGAATTCAGACATGCATGCATGATTTCATATACTTAAGTTATAAATACCACGGAAATAAATTCAGAAAGTTAGAAGGTACAAATATATAGGTATTTCTCTGTCTTTGCATCTCAGTTCCGGATGCCTTTAGAAGAACCTGGATTGCTGAGGGTGTTTTTGTGGATGTGCTGGATATAAGGGTTATTAAAGAATCTATCATTTTTTTTTTTCTTTTATTTGAAAGGACAGAATCCATCAATAATTTTTGTACACTTAACGAAATACAGATTAATAACGAGATACTAATTCAGTTGCAACCAAATAAAGAAACTAATTCAGTTGGTAGTAGGAATGAAATTACCCATGAGCTTGATTTTGCAAGACCATCCCTGCCAGATCTGCAACCTCTGCAAGTGCCTCTCTCCATGCCTTCACCTTCGGCAGCGGTTGAGTTTTTTGGTGTCTAGCAAATGCCTTTGCAAGACTTCCTGTCTGCTTCCTCACATGGGATGGATCCACATCGTAGAAGACAGGCAAAACGACATGGTCATCTGAGGTCCTCCTCTTGCGTTCAAGGATCATCACCAGCTCGTCAAGGCACCATCTGGACGACGCGTAGTCTTTCGAGAACACAATGACAGAAGTTCGTGAGTGTTTGATTGCTTTCTGCAGTTTGGGCTTGATACCCTCTCCTCTCTCGACTTCATTGTCGTCTAGGAAAGCACGAAATCCGGCGTTGGCAAGGGCCGTGTAGAGGTGGTCAGTGAAAGTCTTGCGAGTGTCTTGGCCTCTGAAACTCAGGAACACGTGATAACGACAATATCCAGAAGTACTGGAAACAGAGGAGGTTTGTGGATCGGCTGCTCTCACAAGAGCCATGGATATCGACGATTTGAAGTGGTCAAGAAACAAACTAGCGTTTGCTGGTGTCTCATCGAAAGCCAAGCGTGTTATGATGAATTGCAGAATTTAATGAATGAAAAAGACAGCCTACCCATAACTCCATTGACTTGACTTGACTTGAAAAGCGATTAGGCTAACGTAGACCACAGAAACAGAGTGTCCCATAATCTTCAATGTCCTTCTTTCACTCTGTGACCTTTGTTACTCTGTTTTCCTTGAGTTTTACGTTATGGGTTACCTTGTTTGGGGCTTTGGTTTTCTTTTTTGGGCTTTTAGACCATATTAAATTCATGTGCATGTCAAGGACAAGGCCTTCAATTGTATCTGTACCATACAAAAGAAAAGAGAAAAACATTTGGAAAATATTTACAACAAGATGAAAAACATATATGTGTGCATATAAGAATATTTTCCTTACATTCTTTTTTGTCAAGATATAGAAGGAATCCTTATGTTGCCATACTCTACTATACTTCCAAGGCTTCTCTGATTCTAGGCGAACAATTCATCTTCCCATTGCACAGATCTTGTCATGCATCTACACCTTCTCCCATTTATCAATTGTAATCAAACATCTATCAATGAGATTTTGAATGCCAAAAATTGTATAGAAATCACATCCGTCTAGTATTTTAACAATGTAATCTTTGTCCTTTCCTCTAAAGAAACAAGCAATGTGGACGAATAATTTTTGGTCATGGTCATCTTGCAGAGGGTCGTAACTTACTCTTAGCTTATTTACTATTTCACAATAAACTGTTTGCGTGGAAATTAAATCTTCTACAAGTTTTGAGGTTCCTACTTCCTTCCTGGATTGTATAAACAAGCAGCTTGTGAATGACCAAATGAAAGGATCATACATCCATTGACTTAAAAAGCAATTATTTTGAGTCAAGCAAATGAAATCATTATCTGTTATTTTTTTAATTTAAGATAAAAAAGGGAGAAAGTAACAAAAGCAATCCAACTAGTTTGATCATAGTGTTGGACTTCAGATCTTCTGTTCCCATTTTTTCTGTACCCTTTATGGAACTTGGGTGGTGGCCACGGGTAAGGTGGGTAGGCAGCTGTCGGGGATTGTGGGTAATTTTATAATTTAAGCCTCGCTTATGGGTTTATATGTGAAACTCGCTTAGGCTAATTAGCACACAGAAGCAGAGTTCTTCTTTGACCCCTAAAAAAACAGAGTATCCATCCCTTGATTTGTTTGGATTTGTCAAAGAAAATGAAAAGCATAGCTTTGTTGAAATTTTGATGTAAATTATCAATCTAATATATATGCTCCCTTCCTTACCAATTTTTGCATCGTCAGCCTTTTCTTTTAGAAACATAGCTTTGTTGTATTAAAACAAATAAAAGTGTATGTTCTTGATGTGCAATGACTGTTGCCAATTATTGGTAAAGAAGAATATGCATACTACCTAGCTGGAAAGTTCTCTCTCTACTAAGCTGAATATCGAACTAAACATATGGTACTGATGAAATTTGTGATGATTGAGATTTTGGTTCTCTTGAGCTCCTCTCGGAAAATAATTTTGTAAATTAACAGCACAAAGAATCAAAAGAGAACATTGCATGATATATATATATATATATATATCTCCTCAGAAGGAGATGTATTGATGCTATAAAATGAAATTGGTCTTAGGAAGGAAGACATTGGATATATGCAAAACAAGAGTTTGATGCTAATTTATATGAAGGCAGAAAACAACTCAATCCGGCTGTTCAAGTAGAAAAAAATTCATCCATCCACGGCTTTTGGACTGTCCCTTCTTTTTGTGAGAAGGTGAAGAAGAGCGAGTGATAAGAGAAGCGTGAGAAAGAAGAAAACGGCAGTGATGAGCACCTTCCAGCCACGGAGGCGGCCTCTGGAGTTAATATTGCCGTCTGTCTTGGCTGCTGCAATTGTATGACCATCCTGTTGCTCTTCTTCTTTGTCTGGAAAACACAGAAAACAAATTAGAGGAAACTTGTTTTTGAAATGAATATGGACTAACCTGTGAACAATGAATAGTGGAGTAAAATGATCAAGTGTACCTTCTTCATCAGAGTCACCAAGGATCTTATTGAACCAAATCGGATCTTTTATTGGTACACTTCTGCGGGAGAGCAAGTATACTCCTGGCTGATATTCATCCAAATCTCCACTCGTGGCACATGCAGCATAATACGGATCAATGGTTTTGTGTTGGGCACTAATCATATTATTATGATTCTCTTCTTGCAGCGGCTGCAAAAGCTGGATGCCGAACTCCTTTACCTGAAGCCAAGGTTCCATAATTACGGAAACAAGCACTTCATCGCCACCATCTAAGTGAACCTCCTCCTCCAACTTCCAATGGCTTAACCATATCATGTCTTCTCCTTCACCAGGAATGCCGCAGTGTGACGGGGCATAGATCCACTTCAGACCCTTGCTCTTATTTCTGACTCTAATAATCAATGGCCCAGGTAAAGCCCAAGGAGAATCATTGGCCCGTTTTGTATAGACAGCAAAGACCTTCAAGCCTCCGATTCCGTGATTAGGAAGTAAAGGCACAACAAAAGATATTGATGACTTTGTACTTTTGTGGCTGAACTGGCCTGGAACCTCATTCCCAGAAAAAAATGTGCTGAATATACC
Organism: Prunus fruticosa; assembly: GCA_018703695.1. Lineage (NCBI taxonomy): Eukaryota > Viridiplantae > Streptophyta > Magnoliopsida > Rosales > Rosaceae > Prunus > Prunus fruticosa. Next base: position 41,107,365 of record CM031918.1, on the reverse strand, counting down.
ACGTTCGTACAGTCCCTACATTTATATATAATATATGCCATGGACATCAGAATATTATTAGTCAACTCTTCCTATAATTAATCATATGAGATATCGAGACAGAGAGACAGAGAGAGAGGTGCACCTGGATGGGACAACGATCATCATCAATTTGTGACTGGTATGGTTTTCGAATCCGAATGGGTGCCATAGATTCCAAGTTGCACAAGCCCAAAAGGTTGATAATTTCTACATCAACTCTTCCAATGGGTTCTAGCTTGTAGTTATTCTCCCATTCAACTAGGTTGTCATTGTAAAAGCACTTGGTACCGTGTTTTCGGAATTGACCGGATTGATATGCTATTTTCTTCAATAATACACAACATTCCACATTCAGGTTGCCTACTCTTGGTAACCCAACAAGGGATTTGAGACTCCTACATTCCATAAAAGAGAGTTCATTGAGCCCTGTTAAACCTTGGATGCAATCTGGTAGGCTACAAATTGGATTGTGCCCTAGCTTTAGTATTTTCAATGAGGATAGATCACTAAAATCCTTTGGAAAGGCATCATCTGAAAGATTGCACCACTGAAGACTTAAGTCTACTAAAGAGCATGGTAGAGAACTCAATATACGTGAACTTCTTCCTGGCCAGAATTTACCTATTGGAATTTCATCAACCTCAAGCACTTTCAGAGATTTCAAGTTCCTCAACATCTCAATTGATAACTCATTAAGATTTGTGCAACCAGATAAAATAAGTGCTTCAAGTGATTTTAGCATGAGGATGTGCTCAGGAAGCATCCTAAGGTTTCTGCAGTTCCTCAAACTCAAGTAAACAAGTCTCTCTAGGTTTCAAATGGATTCATTGACACCAACCAGGCTTTCACAATCTTCAAGAATCAGTTTCTCTAGATTGGGGCAACATGAGAAGTCAGTAGTTTCACTAAGGCTATGACAATGGCGGAGATCAAGGATCTTCAATAACGGCAGACACTGCAGGATAAAAAAATATACAGAAAAAAACAATGTGGAGTAGTTAATATAGAATATTATAGATATATAATTTGTTATCAGACTAAAATAATCCTATATTCCATACTGTTTGTAGAGTTACGTACAGGGAAAGGAATTGAAAAGTGTAGAGTTACGTACTTTTGTTCCTTGACAGACTTGTCTCAAGTCGCTATATTCCATTTCAAGAACAATTAGGCTCCCCAAAGGAAAATCAGAGGGTATAGAATCCAAAGGAAATTCAACCCAACACAGCCATCTTAATCCAGTACAAAATTCAGCATAACATCCATCGAGTTGTACATGAATAAGATGGAGTAGTTTTAGTTCATGCATCCTTCCAAATGCATTGGTTTCCAAGACTTTCTCATTTGAGTATATGGGACTGTTTGTAGGGCGCATACGCATGTCCAAGACAAGACCTTCAATTGTTCTTGTACCCTACAGAAGAAAAGTGGAAAACATTTAATATTACAAGAAGACATGTTTTTTACATTCTTACAAGAAGACCTTCACATGTTTCTTACATTCTTTTCTGTCAGGATTTTGAAGGAATCCTTTTGACGCCATACTCTACTACGTTTCCAAGGCTCCTCTGACTCTAGACGAACAATTTCTCTTCCCATTCCACGAATCAGATCATGCATTTGGACCATGTCATATTTATCAATTGTCACCAAACATCTATCGATGAGATTTTGAATGCCAACAATTGTATAGAAATCACATCCATCTAGTATTTTAACAATGTAATCTTTGTCCTTTCCGATAAAGAAACAAGCAATATGGAGGAATAAGTTTCGATCATGGTCATCTTGCAAAGAGTTGTAGCTTACTCTTAGTTTATTTATTATTTCACCATTTGGAATAGCTTCTAACTTGTCCAATGCACTTTTCCATACATCTATAGTTTCCCCCAACAAAGATGAACCTAAAACTTTAAGAGCTAATGGAAGACCTCCGCAATGATCCACTATTTTTTTCGAATATTCTATGTAATCTTCAATGAGATGGTCCTGGACAAAAGCGTGCCAACTGAAGAGCTCCAATGATTCGTTTTGATCCAAAGTTTCAACTGCATATACCTCAGTAACTTGATGGGCCTTTAACAATCTTGCACGCCTAGTTGTTATGATGATTTTACTTCCTGGACAAAATTGATCTTTCATCCGAAGTAGTGCATCTAATTGGTCCACATGATCCACATCATCAAGAACAAGGAGAACCCGTTTAGAACTTATGGCGTCTTCAATCTCAGTTATTCCTTGACTAACACTGTGTATTCCAACTTTTCTCCCCTTCAAAATATCAAAAAGAAGTTGTGTTTGTATTTGAACTAAGCCATTAGGTTGTTGTGAAATTTCTTTGATGTTTTCAAGGAAGCTGCTTCCTTTGAATCTTTGAAAGTTTGAATTATAAACAAACTTTGCAATGGTTGTCTTCCCTATTCCACTTATCCCATAAATTACAAGTATGTCAACATCAGTTGATCGGTGCTGTAACCATAAGTTGATATTTTCCACTCGAGATTGCATTCCAACCATGTTGGGGGCAACACTTAAGGGTGTGCGACTTAGTTTGTCTCCAATTACCTTAATTATTTTCTCGATAAACTTTGACTCGTACCTAAAACAATTGCAGTCAAAATGAAAGAAAATTCAAACATGTGTGATTCTCATATAATTGACTTATAAAATACCATGGAAATTTATAAGATCAGAAAGTTCTAAGGTATAATAAGAGATGAGTCCATGAAAGCAACAAATTTAATTAATCGTACCGAATCTATCAAATTTAACCGGTAGTGTGTGCACTGGTTGTGAATGGGAACAAATGACGATAGATGTAAAAGCTAAGTGAAGATCAATCTAGATGATGGGGTTGAATTAAGCCTCTAAAACTAAAGCTCTTGTAGATCAAGCAACTTGTATTAAAAACGGAGGATATTTAAAAAATATGTAGAAGCTCTTTTGGTTTTTGAAAAACTGTTTTAGCCATTTCAAAAGTAAAACACACAAAAATTGAACACCTATTTTTAGTATTTTTAATGCGTCAAAGAAAAACTAACGGAGTAGCTAGTTGGAATGAATTACCCATCAGCTTGATTTTGCAAGACCATCCCTGCAAGATCAGCAACCTCTGCAAGGGCCTCCCTCCATGCCTTCACCTTCTGCAGCGGTTGAGTTTTTTGGTGCCTAGCAAATGCCTTTGCAAGATTTCCTGTCTGCTCCCTCACATGGGATGGATCTACATCGTAGAAGACAGGCAAAACGACATGGTCAGCTGAGATCCTCTTGCGTTCAAGGATCATCAAAAGCTCGTCAAGGCACCATGTGGAAGAAGCGTAGTCTTTCGAGAACACAATAACAGAAGTTCGTGACTGTTTGATTGCTTTTTGCAGTTCGGGCTTGATATCTTCTTCTCTCTCAAATTCATCGTCGTCTCGGAAAGTGTGGAATCCGGCGTTGACCAACGCTCTACAGAGGTGGTCAGCGAAATTCTTGCGAGTGTCTTCCCCTCTGAAACTCAGAAACACGTGATAACGAGAATATCGAGAATTGGAGGAGGTTTGCTGAGCTGCTCTCACAACTGCCATAAGTGTGTGGTGAACAAACAAACTGCGTGAGTGGGAAATAATTAGGTTTTGGGGTTTCTACTTCCTTCCTGGATGTTGTAAACAAGCAGCTTGTGAAATGAAAGGATGATGCATCCATCGACTTAAAAGCAATTATTTTTAGTGCCGAGTGAGACATTTTGGCCGGCAGAGTTTCTTTGCTTTTTATTTGGGTCAATTGGTTTCTTTGCTTTTTTTTTTTTTTTGGGTCAACTAGTTTCTTTGCTTTTTTTAAGGTAGCTAATTGGTGACAGTACTGACAAGTTGTAGTCCTTTATTGTTAAAAAAACAAAAGAAAAAAGAAATTTCAAAAGCAAAACAAGTAATTGGAGATGCTTAACATATAAAAAGACAAGCTTTTTATCACAAATGGTTCTTAAAGTTTACAAAATTATCACGAATGATTCTTGAGGGTTTTTTTTTGTGTGACATTAATAGTGCTTAACGTTAGGGCTTTTTATCATAAATGATCCTGCCGTTAGAAATTCTGTTAAGTGTGACGTGGAAGGTAAGTGTGAATTGAAATTTTTTTTTTTCTGCAACTTTTCATCCCCCTTCCTCTACTCTCTCTCTCCCCCCCTCTGCCCTCGCTCTCCACCCTTTGCCCCCTCTCTTCCCCTCTGCTCTCCTCTGTCCTCTCCTTCCTCCTGTTTTTTCTTGCCCACAGCCACCCGCAAGAAAAAATATAAGATATACAGTGGTGGAGAAAATGTATAGTTATAAAACTATATTTTTGTGGTAGAGAAAGGAGTGTATAGTTGTATATCATACAAAATAATATAACCCATTTTCAATAAATAAAAAAATATAATCCATATATCTTTCCACATCTTTGTATATAGTTGTATATCATAACCCACAACCTGGGAATCTCCTCCCTCCTGGTTTTTTCTTGCCCACTGCCACCCGCAAGAAAAAATGGTCTCTGTTTTTTTAACACTGCCACCCGCAACCCAAGCCTAACTTCCCCACCCTCTCCCTCTCGTATTTTCTCTCCTCCTCTACCCTCCCCTTATGTTTTTAATTATTTTAAGTTGTTTGAATAAATGTTTGTGTGAAAGGAAATGTGAAACTGCTTTGTGCAAGTGATTATTTTGCAAAATAAGAGAGGGAAAAGGGTGGGGTTGGGCGTGGGTTGCGGGTGGGGATGAGGTGGTCGGGTTGTAGAGGCAAGAAAAAAAAAAAAAGGGAGAGGGAGAGCACATAGAGGAGAGAAGGCAGAGGGAAAGAGAGAGAGGCTAGAGGGAGGAGAGAAAGGACAATGGGGAGAGAGAGAGAGAGAGAGAGAGAGAGAGAGAGAGAGAGAGAGAGAGTAAATGGATTTTCATTAAAAAAAAATTATTTATTTATTTATTTAATCCACATGTCATGATGTGATTGGACATGTGAACTCCACGTATCTTCTGTTAAGCTATATCAAATGAGTAAACCTACACTATAATCGTGTAATGACAGAGAGTAAGAGAGAGAGAGTAGAGAGAGAAGCTGGTCAGAGATGAAGAACAATCTGATATATATTTCTTAATGAATCAGTAATTACAAGAGATAGACTTATATAAGGCTACAGGAAAGAGCTAACTAACTGCTATATTAAGATTATGACAAGTGTCACAATCTAAAGCTCTATACTCTAACATCCCCCCTCAAGATCATGCTTCGAGGAACTAAGCATGAGATTGCAGCAATGAGTTCGAAAAAGAGGACCACTCAACCCCTTTGTAAGAATATCTGCAAACTGCTCTTGAGAAGACACAAACTGAACCAAAAGTTGATTCTTTGAGACTCTTTCATGAACAAAATGCACATCTATTTCTATGTGCTTGGTCTTTTGATGTTGAACAGGATTAAAGGACAAGGCAATTGCTGCAGATTGTCACAAAAGAGAACAGGCACATTAGGGAGAGGAATATGTAGAAAAGCTAATAACTGTTTTATCCAATCCAATTCAGCTGAGGTAAATGATAAAGCCCGATATTCAGCTTCAGCGACGATCTAGAAACAGTTTGTTGCTTCTTAGAAGACCACGAAATGGGATTGTTACCCAAAAATACCACCAAACCAGGAGTAGATCTTCTGTCATTAGGATCCCCTGCCCAATCAGCATCACTAAAGGCCTTTAACTGCAAATCTCCCCTAGTATATGATATACCCAACTGCATTGTGCCCTTTAGGTATCGTAATATACGTTTAACGGCAGTAAAATGAGACACCATTGGATTCTGCATAAACTGAGCAGAACTTGGTGCACAGAAAGGCAATATCTGGCCTTGTGAAAGTTAAGTATTGTAGAGCCCCGACAATACTTCTATACAACTTAGGATTGGAATAAGGTTCCCCATCCTCTTTGAGTAACCCGGTTGTAAGGAAGACATGGTGTATCAGGGGTTTAGCTCAAATATTTCAGATTTAACCAACAGATCCACAACATATTTGGTCTGAGAGAACAAACCAGTGGCAGTTTCGAGTAATTTGAATCCCTAAGAAATAGTGGAGTAACCCTAAATCCTTGATATCAAACTCAGGAGTAAGAGCACTAATGACCTGAGAAATTGCACCAGAAGCACTGCCAGTGATAATGATATCATCCACATAGAGAAGCAGGACCACAATCTCAGGACCAACATGCTTAACAAACAAGGAAGAGTCAGAGTAGGTGTTTTCAAAGCCCAAAGAAGGAAGAAACTGAGTAAAACGTTCATTCCAAGCCCTAGGAGCTTGTTTGAGCCCATAAAGAGATTTAAGCAGTTTGCACACTAGATGAGGATGATTTTGATCTTCAAAACCAGGAGGTTGAGACATGTAAACCTCTTCTTGTAAGATACCATGCAAAAAAGCATTTTTGACATCTAATTGTCTAAGGGGCCAATTGAAATGGGCAGCCAGTGCAAGAACTAACTGACCGTGGTAGGTTTCACCATAGGGCTAAACGTCTCCCCATAATCCACGCCAGGTTCTTGACTGAAACCCTTAGCAACTAACCGTGCCTTGTGTCTGGCAATAGACCCATCTGAGTGTCTCTTAATCTTGAAAATCCACTTACAACCAACCAGGTTCTTGTTTACCTGGTAAGGGAACTAGACTCCAAGTACCTTAAGCATGTAAGGCATTAACTTCTTCTTCCATGGCCTTCAACCACACAGGGACCTTGATTGCAGATTTGTAACTAACTGGTTCAACCAATGACAAATCAATGCCCCCAGAGTCCTGAATACTTGCGAAGAGAGCTCTCTTTTTGATAATCCCACTCTTGCTTCTAGTTTGCATGGGATGCAAATTAAGTGGAGGGATAGACAACACTACCTGTAAAGTATCAGGAGTAAAACCATGTGTGTCTGGACTAGAAGTAGAACTGATGTCAGGAGCCACAGGGATCTGAGGAGAGGCTGGAATAGGAGCAGCAATGGACTGAGAAGCTTCAAGAAAATCTGGGGCAGGTATATGTGCTGGTGTAGGTGTAGGAATGGATGAAACAATTGTGTTCCCTGTAGTAACTATTGGCATAGGACAAGTGTAACTGGGACATGATTGTGGTGATGAGAATGTGGTGGAATGTGTAGGCAATAAATCTGTGTAGGGAAAATGTTGTTCATCAAAGAGAACATGCCTAGACACAAACAGTCTCTTTGTAGGCACATGATAGCACAAGTAGCCTTTATATTTTGTGGCATACCCCAGAAACACACACTTGGTAGTTTTGCCCTGCAATTTGGTGTTATTATATGGTTTGAGGAGAGGAAACATGCACACCCAAAAATTCTAAGGTGAGTAAGTATTGGAGATGTCCCAAATAACATCTCAAAAGGAGATTTGGTATGAAGAACAGGAGTAGGCATACGATTGATGAGATATGTGGCTGTTTGACAAGCATAGGACCAGAACTGAGATGGCAATTTGGCTGTTTGTAATAAAGTGATAGTGGTTTCAATGATATGCCTATGCTTCCGTTCAGCTACCCCATTCCTGTTCAGGAGTATATGGACAAGATAGGTGATGTGAAATGCCCTTTTCAAGGAGAAAATGTTTCAATTTGGTGCTGGTATATTCTCCCCCCCCCCCCCCCCCATCAGTTTGAAGAATTTTAATGGTGGCAGAAAATTGAGTAAGAACAAAGGTATAAAAGGCAACAAAGGTAGAGAACAAATCAAACTTGTTTATTAATGGAAAGATCCAGCAATATCTGGTACATTCATCCACAAAGATGGTGTAATATCTATAACCATCAGCTGATATACATGGTGCAGGACCCCACAAAATCAGGATGAATAGTTTCAAAGGGAGTGACAGACTTATTGACATGCTGGAAAAGGCAGTTGCTAAATTTCCCTTCTAAACATGGATGACACATCATAGGTAAAGAGGTTTTAGGGATAGGCACATTAGCTTTATTCAACATCAAAGAAACAACATTATTTGTAGGATGACCTAACCTATGGTGCCACAGATTGGATTGAACAAGTTGTCCAAGAAATGCTTTGGCTGGATAAGAGTGTTGCGAGGTTGGAATTGACAATGAGTGGATAGGATACAGTCCGTTACTGCACCAGCCTCTGGAAAGGATCCTCCCTGTAGCTTTGTCCTGAATCCAAAAACAAGAGGCATCAAATATAAGCCAGCAATTATTGTCAAGACAAATTCAATGTACCTGAGGCATGTTCTGAAGTTAATTGAGGAACATGAAGTACAGAGTTCAATTTAAGTGGAGAAACTGATGTATGAAGAGTAGAATGACCAACATGAGATACTTTCAAACCTTCACCATTTGCAGTGTGAATTGTTTCATTTGTTGGGTATGGTGAGGCTAGGGACAGATTAGTCAAATCAGTTGTCATGTGATTGGTGGCACCCGAATCAGTGAGCCACACCTGAGAAGGACCTGAAGAACTTGAAGATTGAGATGCAGAATGTAGCACTGTGTTCATGGCTTGCATAGGTGGGTGCTGTGCTTGAAACTTGGAAGGTGTGAATGAGGAATGCTGAGGAGAAGCTTGATATGAGGAGTACTGCAAGTGCCGTGGTTGCATATGATAGGATAGTTGTGGAGAATAGGAAGCATTGTTATGAATGCCAATGTAGTTTGGTCCTTTGTCATTATAGAAGCAGTACCATGTGGTATGATTACTTCTACCACAGATATGACATTTGGTTTTCTCATAAGAAGAGACGCCACAGAATGGAGCAGTGTGTCCTCAGAGTTGCATAATTGACAGATTTGAATCATGGGTGCAGAAGGACTTCCAAACTGTGGACCAGGTGAAGAACCAAGAATTCCTCCAGAATTAGAGGTGGGAAGCACAGGTGCCATGGGGGAAAACACTGGTCTAGAATTATAAAATCTAGATGCCTGAGTAAATCTGCCTTTACCCTTGTTCTTGTTCCCATTATAGGATTTAAAACCTCCAGTAGTCACCTGAGATTGACCATGATTCCTAGAGAACCCCTGAGACTGAAAAGAAGCCCCTTTAGTGTAATTGGAACATGGATGAGCAACCATAGCTGTCATAAGAGGAGGAGGAACAGATGTTTCAACAATAATTTCCTCTGCAAGTAACTGGGATCGAAAATCCTTCAGTGAAATCACACTTTCACGCCCCCTTATAACACATCTGAAGGTGTTATACTCAGCAGGTAACCCATTCAAAGCAAGAATGACAATGTCTTCATCCGCAAAGTATACCCCAGGAGCAGAAAGATAGTCCGTAGCTTCTTTATTGCGATGTAGATATTGAGAAATCGAATCTTAACCCTTTTTGATTGTTTGCAAATTAGACTTCATCTGAAAAATGCTAGTCCCTTTAATCGAATCCACAAATCCTTGGAGCTAGTGCTACCAATTGCACAGGACATAGCAATAGGAGATAAAGTTGCAGTAATCACTTGCATAATAGCTCTGCTTCATGCATTTTCCAGATTTGATATTCATCAGTCCTGAGAAGAAGAATTAATACTAGATTCACCAGAGTTCGAACCGAGTTGAGGTGGACAAGGGTGTGAACCATCAACAAACCCCATGATGCCATTGCTTTCAAGCAAGAGTTGCATCTGAAAGTTCCAATTGAGGTAATTTGAATCATCAAGTTTGACATTAATCGACGTAGAAATAGAGGAAATAAGAGCCGTAATAGGAGATTGAAGCAACTGAAGTTGCGAAGCAGTCACCATCGTGATTGCAAGATCAACTTGTGAGAGAGGCAAAACAACAAACACTTTCTGTGCAAGATTCAGAAAGTACCGATCAAGAAAAGAAGATCAACACGAAACCCTAGAAATTTCAGAAGGCAGAAATGAAAGAAGTCAGAGGACAGAAATGTTGAATCGGAAACAAGATTTGAATCAGAAATGCGGAAGCAACAGAGGATCGAAGAATTTCAAGCGTATGCAACAATGGCGATTGATACCATGTTAAGCTATATCAAATGAGTAAACCTACACTATAATCGTGTAATGACAGAGAGTAAGAGAGAGAGTAGAGAGAGAGAAGCTGGTTAGAGATGAAGAACAATCTGATATATATTTCTTAATGAATCAGTAATTACAAGAGATAGACTTATATAAGGCTACAAGTAAAGAGCTAACTAACTGCTATATTAAGATTATGACAAGTGTCACAATCTAAAGCTCTATACTCTAACATCTTCCACATCAGACACTTAACATAATTTCTAATAGCAGGGACCATTTGTGATAAAAAGCTCTAACGTTAAGAACTAATAATGTCACAAAAAAATCCTCAAGGATCATTCGTAACAATTTCGTAAACCTCAAGGACCATTTGTGATTTAAAAAAAAAAACCAAAAGACAAATGACATGCGTTATAAACATGTGGAGCCCTCAAGCCGATGTTTTAGACTTTAGGGGCAAGCTTTTGGACTTTGGGAGAAAATGAAGACTTTGTGGTGTGTAGGTGGCTTGATATAAGGTATATAAGTATAATAATACAATATAATATGTATTATGTAGTGTATTGGTTAGGTGGTTTGATATAAAGTATGATGTGTAAGTTTAATAATATCATATAATATAATAATCTACAATTCAATTATAGGTGGAGTACCTCTAATTTCAATGAGGCTTTTAAATTAAAACCCCATACCAGACTTCGGGGGACATAAGCATACTCGCCGAACCTCTCGTTTAGTTTAGTTTATGTGCAACTTTATTTATTTACAACAACTTGGAGATTCCCTGTTTTTTTTAAAAATAAATAAAGAAATGGTCACACCATTATAACTTAATAATTGCATATGACAAAGTCTACGTTCACACCATGGACTGTGAGTAAACCTGCTATTATCACTTTGGTTTTGATGGATATCACAATTTTATGCGCCAATGTCTTTGAGCTAGTTGAATATTAAGAAAAGTAATTGATGTTCTTAATTATAAGTGGACAATATCGCTCAAATTAGTATAGTAGTATATAAAGTATCGTTCCAACATGGATCAAATTAATCTATTAATTACTAAAGTGATTTATTTCTAATTATATTTGAATTAAAAGATAAGAGGATTAAGATAATGAAAATGTAATTAAGCAAGTAAAATAAATTGAGATTAAGTAAATAATGTAAAAGATGAAAATAAAGATAATGAAGCACTAGGACACCGATTTATTTCACTTAGCTAATCCCACCCAAATCCTTCTAGCTTGTTAATCCTAATTACCTAACATGTTGATAATCGTTTTCCCTTACCTCACCAATACTCTCTTCCGAGTTATATTAGTTGTATTCATTACCACCAACCCACTCTATTCCTAGTTATGGATTTAGATAGCTAAATACCCTTTAAGATTTGAGGAAAACATTGAAGACTACACAAACCATAACCTAATCTTCCAAGTCGGCTATGTAATTTATGGTTCTTGTTACAAGAAGTTATTTATTAGGCATCTCCTTCCGGTCTCAACCCAATTCTTCCAATCATGCAATTAGTGACCAATTAATTGAAAGCATTAAGAATGGTAACAAGCACTCAACATGTATAGATAAATAAAATTAACAATATCAAAGAATTTGAGTATTCATAGCTAGGCTATATCGTAGCCCTAGTAAATGAAATTACTTCATGAAGGATTTATTGAGAATCATGATGGTTGATGAAGACATGGAAGGCACCGAATTCTCCAAGTAGAATGCCATGGTTGCACAAGCTCTCTTTGTATTCTCCTTGGGTTTTTGGGTCTATGAATATGAATATGTCGGAATTTGATGGTGGAGGATGATCCCTTGATCAATGGCCGAAACTGCATATTTATAATACACCTAGAAATCCTACCCATCTAAGGTATAATTACAATTATTACAAAAATATGATTCCTTCTAATATAGGGTCTTCTTTATTTCTACTTAATTGACTTGGTAAGACTTGAACCATCTTGAACTAGGAAATTTGATAACACTCCTTGTGACAAAAGGAATGATTTGGCTTCTTGACTTGATTTATCTCCAATCTTCATCTTCTTGCCCCTTTTTACCTCAATTTCTCCAATTTCACAATTCCTTCACAAATCTCACAAAACCAATTAAAACAACCAATTTAATCTAAAGAAATTAACGAATAAATAAGTAAATGAGGCATAAAATATATATAAAATATAGGCTTATCAAATACCCCCAAACCTATCTTGTAAGACCCGTGTTTTGGGGAAACAAGAACGGTGTGCAGTCCCACATCGCTCGGGGAGGGAAAGGTGAAGTGCTTTATATGTGTGGGCACTTCTCTTCCTAGCAAGAGGCCTTTTGGGTAAGATAGAATTAGCTTGAGCCCAAGAACAAAATTGTGAGGGGGGAGGCCCAAAGCGGACAATATCTTGCTAGGGGAGTCGGGTCGTGGCAAATGGTATCAGAGTTGGACCCCGACTTGGAAGTGTGCCAGCGAGGATGCTGGGCCCCAAGGGGGGTGAATTGTAAAACTCGTGTCTTGGGAAACAAGAACGGTGAGCAGTCCCACATCGCTCGGGGAGGGAAAAGTGAAGTGCTTTATATGTGTGAGCACTTCTCTTCCTAGCAAGAGTCCTTTTGGGCAAGATAGCATTAGCTTGAGCCCAAGAACAAAACCGTGAGAGGGGAGGCCCAAAGCGGACAAAATCTTGCTAGGGGATCCCGTGATAAGGTTTGATTTGTAAGGCTGGGGGCCATCTTGGGGAAACAAGAACGGTGAGCAGTCCCACATCGCTCGGGGAGAGAAAAGGTGAAGTGCTTTATATGTGTGAGTACTTCTTTTCCTAGAAAGAGGCCTTTTGGGCAAGATAGCATTAGCTTGAGCCCAAGAACAAAACCGTGAGAGGGGAGGCTCAAAGCGGACAAAATCTTGCTAGGGGAGCCCGTGATAGGGTTTGATTTGTAAGACCGGGGTCATTGTTGTAAACTGTATGAATTTCTGTTGCATGCTACCAGTTGTGGATAAACTGTGATTTTTAACAGGTTGAAAAATTTGAGAAAGGTTCAATTTTCAAGGGAGACTCTACCGAAATTCCGGTAGAAAGTCTTGTCCTTTAATATGTGGGCTGGCATCTGGATGATGCCGGAAATAAGACAGAATCATCCCGAATTTCGAGGAATTCGTGGCGGGTCCTATAAAAAATACTTTAAGCACAGCTAAGTGAAGTGATATAATTAGGATGCATAAACTTTCATGGCAACACTTTAGTTAAAGAAATATGATCAAACATTACATACACATCACTATTAGTAAGAGAAAGTAAAAGCTTTAACAAATTTTTATTTTTATGTTTCCATTTTTATTTTTCCAAAAGTTAATGGAATTTTATGATTTTGCAAACAAACATGCATGAATTTATGAGTCCCAATTGCTTAGGAATAAAGAAATTTCATCAAAAGGAAGAGGACACACCTGGAATAGCTCCTTGAAATCCCTGATCGCGAATAGAAATGGATCTGAATGAAATCAGAAAATTCTGGAAAATTGACCTTTATGACTCAAAACTCAAATAATAACAAACAACAAAATTACACACCCCCAAAACTAAACTAAGCATTGTCCTCAATGTTTCAAGTAGATGCAAGTAACAATTAGTAAAGGCATAGAAGGATGGAAAATAAAGAAAAAAAATTGAAAAGAAAGGAATGAAGGTGCCTAGTTGGGTTGCCTCCCAACAAGCACTTGGTTTATAGTCCTTAGCCCGACTTTTGGAATGATAATCACCCGGGATCATGGAGAGCGAACGACTCCATTTGTTGATTGAAATTTGCTTCCAAGTATATTTTTAAAGTGAGGGTTGGTGCGGCAATAGTGCTTGGGACGGCCTTGGTTTCCAACAAGTTAACACTATCTTCTCCACGTTTTAAAATATGGTAATTATTTGAGTTTATTAGATCACTTTTAAATATTGTTTATAGTTTGGAAATATGTTTTTAATATATGGTTATTTTAGGTTTTAGCAAATGCAATAAAGAAAAGCAATTGAGTGGTGCAACCACAAAGTGAAGTGGCCAGCTGCAAGGAAATCACAAACGATTCAAATTTGCATTAAAACAATTGTTATTTAGTTGGAGAGCAGCCAAGCAAACAAAGAAGAAGATATGGAGGTGCCGCCAGCACTTGAGGATGAAGTGCACCTGCCAAAGAAAGCATTATCAAATGAAAAATGTGGCTACAACACCATGGCATTGAATTATTGATTACATATGTTGATGTGTATTCCAATAAAAGAGATGAAATTGCATAAACAAAAGAAATTGGATTGGCTTGGCAGTGGGCATGGTGGGATAATAGTTTAATCAAAGCATGTTGCAATCTGTTGCAACAGGAGCAGCTCCAATTCCTATAAATAGATCATTGCTGCAGCTTCAGAAAGACACATGTCACCGAGAGCTCCACAACTCCTTGAGCTTTCTCCTTCATCCAATTCTTCTAGTTTTAATTTCTTTTAGTTTTATTTTATGGGGAACTAACTCCCTAGCTAAGGCTAGGGAGAAAGCTTTTAATATGAGTGTGTAATTTTTATTACTTTGATCCAAACTTAAGTTTTAATGTGAATTTGTAGTTTTCTCTTTAATTAATTGATGAATGTTTGATAATCTATTTTATGGGTTCAATCATGTTTTTCCCATTGTGTAGTAAAAACTTTCATGCTTTTAAAAAAGGAGAGAATTACTAAGATTAATAGAATTTCGATGAATATTATTTTTTTGATAGTTTGTTGCCAACGGTACAAGTTATGTTTAGAAAACTTCTAAAGGAAATTAAAAGGAGCTTTAAATATTTTGAACAATTACAATGGAAAATATTTTGTGGATCAAATTAATAACATTTGCATGCTTATGTTAAAGGTGGAACCTCAATGCTTTAGTGTTTTAATCAATTAAATTTCCTTTAAATCAAATCTTGTATAAATCTACTTCTTTATCTCAATTGTTCTTTTTCAGCTCTATTATTTTCTTTACACCACTCTTTGTGGATAAGACACTTGGACTTCCGAGCTACACTGATGTACGACAACTCCCCTTGGGTTTTACAAGCGGTCAAACACCCTGCATGCAAGTGGTTTGGTAGGAGAGTATTTGGGCAGTTGCACGTCCCTGGTGATTGAGGAGAGAAATATGGGGCCCACTCGTGGCTCAAGTGGCTGCATCCGAGTCCACACATTTGAGGACAGCTCAGGCAGGTCTTCAGCATTAGAGCCCAAAATCTCTCTCATTGAGGATGCCTTTTTGGCCTTGCACTGTATAAATGAGAATTCTATGGTGGTTGAGTCCAAAATAGAGACCTATTAGGGATGGCCTAAAGAACTCTGCATAATCCTAGAAACTTTTGAGCTCACATCACACCTAAACAATGACTATCAGTCACGTCACCTGCTTGCCTCTACTTTTACATTGGAGGTTTCGGTGTGGCTGGAGTGTTAGGGTTTTGATATGGGTGGTGGTTGTGGTTGGGGGCGTGGTGGACGGGGGACATGGTTGGGAGCAGAACTTCGTTGGGGTGGATGTGGTTGGGGTTCTTGGTAGAGATATGGCCTCAAGTAGGGTTGGCAATAGGTCGTGTCGTGTCAGATTCGTGTTGTGTCAAGATTATATACGTGTCAGGAATGCTCAACCCAAACTCGACCCGTTTAATAAACATGTCAAGCACGGGTTGACCCATTAAGTTCTCGTGCGGGTTTCGAGTCGTGTCGTGTTGACCCGCTAAGTAGTAACAACTAAAAGACATTAAAAAAAATTAGAAAAATGAAGAATAAAAAAATAAACGGGTTAGTGGGTTGGCGAGTTACACGGGTATTTTAGCGGGTTGGCGGGTTAATAGGTATTTTAGCGGGTTGGCGGGTTAACCGCCATGACCCGTTTTGTTAAACGGGTTAAATAGGTATTTTAGCTGGTTGGCGGGTTGACCCGAAACCCACCCGTTTATTAAACGGGTTATGGCGAGTTGACCTGAAAATGACCCGAATTTTAATCGTGCGGGTTTCGAGTCGTGTAACGGGTCGTGCCCCAAATTGCCACCCCTAGCCTCAAGGAGAGAGGAGAGAGAGAGAGAGAGAGAGTTATACTAATAGACATGTGTCAAGTTTTGAAAATGATAGTGAATATACACATTGGGTTAAAGTGTTGATAAAAAATGCTCCTCAAATACATTAAAAAAAAAAGGTAATTATTTTTAGTCAAAGCACGTGAAATCAAGATGTCTTTTTTCTAGAAGGATAATACTTAGCACCAATATATCAAGTGAGTCATGGGGGTGGGTAGAGGTTTTTCGCTGCTTTCTAACCTAAACAATTAGCTAATTGGCGACAGTGATAAGTTGTTGTCCTTTCTTAATGACTATTGTTCACTATTCAACGACAAGTAGTTCACTTTCTTTCTTTGTTTTCAACGACTTAAAAGATTCTGCCTTTTATAAGATTTGGCCATTTTAAAACTGTCAATAATTTGGTGTCTCTATGTAGCATGAGTGAAGTCTACAGTCAACAACGGTGTTTAAGATTCACAAAATTACCACCTTTAGTCCGTAAAGTTTTTTCTTTCTATTAGCATAGTCCTCCAAATTAACATCCAACATCAATTTTGGCTCCTACCATTTGATTTTGCCAATAATATCTGTTAGTGTTAATGTATGAATTTTGATTAATTCTTTTGGCTTCCCTTGACAATTTTGTAATAGGTCTTTTATATGTATTTATCAAGCTCAAGGATAGATTAAGATTAGCATCTCTAAGTGTTCCTAAATCTCATCTATCCTATGGAGGTTCAAGCAATTTGACAAAGGTAAATCATGCATTGCATATCATGCATTAAAACTGTTTTCATAAAAGATGACTAGTCATCTTTGCTCAATGTCGATTTCCAGCTTGGTTAACCATCTGTTTTGTCCTATTCTATTTCTCTCTCCTTGCCATGTGTCAGTCTCACCTAAGGGAATCTTTGGTCTGTAAAAGCAAGAAATATCCCTCATTTGGAAGCCGTCTCTTTTGGTTGGTAGTTTTGTAAAGATTGGTTTGCCATCTTTCTCTTCTTCTTCCTCAAGAGTAAACAATATATTTCATCTATGAGTTTTTCTAATTGATTTCTTTTTGAAAAACTGCTTTTGAAATATGAATCTGCATCTAGCTATTTAAATCATTCTCTCATATAGATCTAGATCGGATTTCGTGACTGATTTCTTCAAGAGTATGGTTTCTTGAAGAAATGGGTCTTTCTCCCTTGAATCCAAATTTTGGTTTTCATTTGAGTTGGAGCTTGCAAGCTAGTGCCATGGGATGATCGAGCTGGAGAAGGAGCTGCCATTGCCATGAAGAACTAAGCTTCGAGCTTTGCTAAGTTGGAGAAGAAGATTGCACAAAGGAGGTATAGCTCATCTTCCTAAATAGATCTAGGTTTTGCTTGAGCTTGCTTGTATTCCTTTGTAAGAATCTTTTTCTACTTAGTGGATTGCCTAGTCGGTTGATGACTCCAGTTTTCCCAATAGTGGGTTTCTGGGTGAACAAAACCTGTTTTGCATATCTGGAAATTTATCTGGGTTTCTGTCTTGATGGTTGACTAGTCATCTATATCTGCTGTTTGCTGTTTACTTGATATTGATGACTTCACACACACTTTCACTATAGTTGTTGCTAGCACAGGGGATGCCTAGATTGATGGGTCCTTCTGAGTGCCTAGGTTGTCACTAGTAATCTTCTAGGACTGCAAGTACTCTATGGCATACTCTGTGTGTTCTCTTGATTGTTGAGTTGTTGTGTCTTGTTTGTTTAGTTAAATTTACCCCTCGTCACCTAAGTATCAATTACAATTGGTATCAGAGCTTCAGCTCTTAACACAAATAGAGAGATCCTAGGATTCGTTTTGGTGTTTAGGTGTACTCACTATGGAAAGGGATCGAGTTGCTGGATCTTGCAACTCACCACCTTATTTTGACGGAAATAACTATGCTGCTTGGAGAGAAAAATTTGAGATATTTCTTGATGCTCTTGATGAGTATGCAAGTGTGTATCTCACAAAAGAGTGGGTTGCTCCCTTAAAGACTTTTGAGGGTGAAGTTGTGCCCAAGCCTAGGTCTGAATGGACTGAAGCAGAGGTGTTTGCTGCATATGCAAACAAGAAGGCCAGAAATGCCTTAGTTACAGCTTTGTCTAGCACACAGTTTGCACATATACAACACATCCCAAATGCTAAAAAGGCTTGGGATAAACTAAGGGTGGTTCATGAAGGGGATGACCAAGTTAGAACCCTAAAACTTCAGATGGTGCTTGCACAATTTGAAGAACTTAGGATGTCTGAAGTCTGAGTCTATTTCTAGTTCTATGGGAGAGTAGAAATGATTACAAATGAAGCCATGAGTCTTGGTCAACCTATTCAAGAGCTTCTTGTTGTTCAGAAAATTCTTAGTGTTCTACCATCTAGATTTAGAGCAAAGAAACTGCAATCATGGAGGTCCAAAACTTAAATGAAATTAAGCTTGGCAAGCTTGTAGGAAAATTAAAAACCTATGAGATGGAGTTGAATATGGAAGAAAATGACACTAAAAAATCAAAAAGTGTTGCACTTCAAGGAGTGCATGTTTCTTCTCTGAAAGGTGGTGAAAAATCCTCAGATTTTGAGGATGAAATGGCCTTGTTTGTCAAAAAATTTAGGAGGATTCTTAAGGATAAGGGAAAGTTTGCTAGAGAGGGTAGCTCTGGTAGTGAGAGACAGTTTAGACCATCAACTGATCGGTCTAATGAGAGGAACAAGGCTGTCAAACCTTTCACTAAAGACTTTAGAAAATCTGTCAAGTGCTTCACATGTGGAGGCATTGGTCACTATGCTGCTTCACCGTGCAAACAATCAGGAAAAATACTCCAAAGGAAAGGACAAGGCCATGAAAGTGAGTTGGAGTGAGAGTGAAAGTGAAGTGTCTCAAGAGGATTCATCTTCCTCTGATAATGAAGAAGACCAACAGGTTGCCTTCGTTGCCTCTGTGCAGCATGTGTCTGATGATTTTGACTTTAGTTCTAATGACCTGTCCATTTTGAGTCATTAGGAAGAAAATATGATTGCTTGTTCAAAGAGACTTTTTCCTTGAAAGAAGAGAATCTTAAACTTGAGGCCAATAACCAAGAACTTCAACATGACCTT